>MU699275.1:0-31756 GCA_026770625.1 Nicotiana glauca | reverse complement strand
ATTGCCAGTGCTTCACATTTTTTTTTTCCTTTAGAACCTTAGCGTCAAAGTATCATGGTTTTTGTTCTGGTACAGGTCTTGGCGAGAATATGCAGATGAGGCCGCCCCCGATGGTGAAGCAAAGGCCTTGGCACCTGATATGAACATGAAAAGGAAGGGCAGAGCAATCGTTGCTCGTTCTGATAGGACTATAACTCTAACCTCTGGGTCGAACCCTAATATAGAGGGGGAGGACAATGAGGGAAGTCCATTGAGGAAGAGAACAAGGTACAGTGCGAGCGATTTGCAGGCGCCCCGATCGAAGGCTACTGAATTCGGAATGGCTGGCTCCGACCGGGCTAATGGGAAAAGGACCCTTGAAGAGAACGCTGATGTGGCTTTGAATCGTGCAGTCGGATTCAATGTAGCTTTTGATAGGAGAACCGTTGGAGTTGAAACCGAGGGACAGGAGCTCGAGGCCTTCCGGGAGCGTGGGTCGCTATTTTGAGAAATTGGCGAACTAAACAACCTTATCTCGAACTATCCGATTTCTTCTGGGGAGTTGAGGGATGCTGAAAGGATAGTCAGCATCAAAGCCGGGACTCCTCCCAAAGTGGGAGATTTTATTGCCGATATTTTTGACGGCGTAATCGACAGGGCCGATCTCGATATTTCTAGTGCCGTTATAGTGGTGGAGAAGTCTATAAAATAGGTGATAGTTTTCCCTTGCATATTTCTTTTCGTTCTCGGGCACTATTCGCCGCCTTTCTTATCATTTCACATTATGCCGCAGTGTAAAGAGATGTATGATCATGCTATTCTTCGACTCCAGGGGGAACATTCTTACCGGGAGAAGGTGCATGATAACTTTTCATCGGAACTTCACGACTCAAAAGCTCGTGGTGCCCAAGGGAATAAAGAGTTGGGGGAGCTTCGGGGTACTTTGGAGGTGGCGCTCCGGGAGAAAGCCGCTCTTGTCGTTTAGGTGCTCTGCTTTACTCATACCCGCCCTTTTTACCCGCATTCGCACATATTATGGATTCATATATTCATCGGCTAGCCTCCCTTGTAGTCCGAGCAGAGTAGCTCACTAATTATTCAGTTGAAGGCAAAGATCTTCGGGCCGAAAGAGCAAAATGAGGTTGTGGCCGAGGAATCGGTGATGTCCCGAGATCTTCTCTAGGACATTCGTATGGAGATTGTTACTTTGGTTGTGGCCAAATCTGAGGCCGAACAAGATACTGCTACTTATAAGGAGGATAAAACCATGGCGTATGTGATGGTTCGCAACATATCCATGACATCCGAGTAGAGACTAATTCGAGGCGAGTATGCCAAAGCGGAGGTGAAGAGGGAGACCCTAGAAGAACTCGAGGCCAGAGGCTTTGACCTGTCTTCTGATCGAGAGGAGGCTTGTATAGTGGAAGGAAAACTGGCGCTCCTAAATACTACTGATAACAGCGAAGATGATAGTGGCGAGGAGTAGTCTCCGAGCCTTTTGTGTATGCCTTTCTTTTTATTTCATGTCCCTCCCCCCAGGAAGCAAATAGTGTACTGATGTTTTTATCTTTTTGCCAATATATAAAAGGAGCATTTATTTTGACAGTCCTTCTTCTTTTTTTTTTTTTCATTCTGACACCGGCCCTTCGGGACCATTTTGTGGGACTAACTAGGGGCCCCGAGACTAACCACATCCCGAGGTGGAATTGATAGCTCCTTCCTACCCAATTTTTATAACGTCGGGGATTTCTCGAGGTCCTTCGATTTTACTAGTTATGTAGGAGCTTGGAATGATTCTGCTAGTGCACCCCCCAAAGGGAAGGTGATGTTAATGCGGCCATAATTAATTGGCCCTTTTAGACAAACGAGTAGTTATCACTCAACCTTTATATATATTTCTCATCCACCCTCCAAGCGGTGATTTTGCAAAATTTGAAAAGCCTATCTCTTCTGCAGAGCATGTCCCTTTGCTCAAGTCCTTCCGCTCCCCTGCTTCAGAGAGTTTTTGCCAGGACCCTCATCTTCTTTGCCTTCGTTCTACTATAATCATGGCCTCTACCTCGACTGCTGATCCTCGAATGAAAGGGAGTCCCTATTCTCCTCTGCCTTTGGTTGATACAAGCGGCTCGTCCTCGATATCAGGAGAGTGAGATTCGGGTCGCCCTGTCTCAAAGAAAGTCCTCACACCGGGGAGACCTCCCAATGTTCCAGACTATCGAGAACATGTGTCGAGGATTATTTCAACAGTGATGGAGGAAAACCTCGAGATAATCAGAAAAGAGTGCGGATTGGGGGGGGGGAGGGAGTGAACTTGCGAGCGCCCTCCCCGAGGAGTGTATCACAACATACGACGAGGGGTTCTTGAGTGTATACGTCCACGTTCTTGCGTCGGGTCCCCTAGACCGAGTCATGCTCAATTTTTGTAGGAGGTATCTAGTAACGTTGGTGCAGGTTCATCCCTTTCTTTGGATAACAGTGTAGTGGATGAGATATTTTGCTGGTAGAGCCGGGATAGAATTCACCTTTAGCCACCTCGTGAGGTTGTATCGACCATTGTGCTATCGGGATCTGATTGCTCTTCAGCACAGATCCGCCTGAGTTCCTGTGATCAGCAACAAGGGGGATAAGGACCACATATTGTTAATCGGTTCGTTCGAATCCGGACGACTATTGTTATCCCCAAAGAATTTTTATCATTTCCTGAGAGATGGAATCTCATACGTTAGTGCTTCATTTGAACTGTCTTTTAACTCATCATGGGGTTGGCCCTATAATGGTATCTTTCTGCTCTTTGTTTATAGCAACTCACTGGTTTCTCGGTAATATCCCTGACTTAGCCAAATGGTCCCGTAATCTAGTAGCTTGCTCGGGATAGGATAGGCATTGGTAGTGAGATCTATCAAAGGGGAGATAGGAGGCGAAGCATCATGGAAGGTGTTTGGTATCTTGCTGGCGGCTTCCTTGTTGCTGTCTTATTTGATTTATCTGTTGTAGGTGTCGGGAGTCTCTTCGAGGTGAGGTTAAATTCCACAAGGGAGGAAGAGAGATTGTTGGCCCCGGAGTTAGGGAATACTAGAAAAGGAAAGATGCCCCAGGGTGCGAGAAGGCCTGTGGTGAGGCGCCCTTTTCACAGTGGTTAAGGGGAATTGATTTGGCCGAGCGGCAATTTTCCGAGATTAGTGTATCGTCAGAGTTGCTTCAGCCTTCGGTGAGGCTAAGTTCTTCGGCCACATGGTGAGTTTTGGTCACTGTAAGGATGTTTTGACCCTGCATTACTCTCTTCTCCTTTTATTCATCTGGCTTTCTTTCTCAGGTTTTTGACAGGCTCAAAGCCGAACTACTTCATTATAAGGCCCCACTGAGGGATGCTCAAGATAGGGAGATATCTCTTAGACATCTTTGTACGGCAATGGAAAGCGAGCTAGTCTCTTTACGACGTGAGGTGGACCAGAGTCAGGCCCGAAAGGCCTTTTTGGAGAAACAGGTATCCTGTATATCATACTGGATTGCATTCCCTTTTTGCCGTCTTGACGTGTTGTTGTTTCAGTTGAAGGATAGGGCGGATTAGCTGGAACAACTATGGGGCAAAGTTGGCAAATCCAAACGCGAATTCATCGAGCTACAGGCACACGTGAATGCCCATTACAAGGCCAAAGAGATGGCTCAGGCCGGGGCTTCCACTCTTGAGGCACAAATTCAGGCTGCTCGTGGGAATGATTTTGCCCGAGCGAAGATGATCATGAAATTGTTATCCAAACTTTCGAGGGCAAAAACTGAGGTGGTGAATGTTCGGGCTAAGGTTGTGATGAATAATACTAGGGCGGGGCAGAAAATGGCGGCTTAATCGAGGAGCGTAGCTGCCACCAAAAGTTGAATTGTAGAAGACCCTCAATCGTGCCAAAAATAGCAAAGAGTACGTGAGGTGTAGATTCCGCAGGAAATTTTTTTAGGAGATTCATGCTAGTGGATTTGATCTCTCGAGGGAGATCAAGCAAGCCAAAGGAGATGATCACGATGCCAAAATTCCCTATTGTCAAATGCTGAGGACGATGAGGAGGAGACCACCGGGCTATGATTGTTGGAAAAAAGTAGAATGATCGTTTCCTGCCTTCTTTTTTGTGTATATATAGTTTTCAATATTTTACGCAGGTTGGGGCTACGCCTTATCGTCAATACGTAGCAATAAGAGGGGGAAACCCGCAACTTGTATCTTCTGTATTTTTGCTTGTCAAAATTTTGATCAGATCGATTCAATCCTGGAATTGCCCTAAGGCTTGCATGCTTTATTTGGGGTCCAATATCTGAGTCGGGATCTGACTCGAGCTTAATTTACCCTTGAGTTTTGCATTCGTCTGGGTTGGCGATGGTGGTTGTTATTTATTGCCCTTGGGCATTTGGTTGTTATAACTTATTTTGGGTCCATTCTGCGAGTCGTGTTGCGGTTCAAGTTTTAATTGACCCTGAAGTTTTTTCCTACCTGCATGGGCAGGCAACTATGGCCTTTCGTGCTTCGGGCCGATGTGGCCCGATAAGCGAGTGGCTTGGAGGCTCGCTCGACCGGTTGACAATGGAATTTATGTTGTGCCCTAAGGCGTGTTGTAGTTTAACTATTTCAGGTCCAGTCTCCGAGTTGCGTTGCGATTCGAGCTTTAATTGACCCTCAAGTTGTCAATTTTGCTGGCGACCGTGGCTCTTACGTTGTTTGGTCGTGGAGACCTTTTAATATGTGGCACGTATGCTTGCTTAGTTAACTACATTAGATCCAGTCTTCGAATAAAGTTATGATTCGAGCTCACTTTAATTCTCAAGTTGTCAATTTTGCTGGCGATAATGGCTCTTACGATGTTTGGTCGTAGAGACCTTTTAATGTGTAGCCTGTAGGCTTTCTTAGCTGGCGAAATTGGCTTTTACTTTGTTTTTGCCTGTGGTTTTTTTTGTAGGCTTTGTTTTTCGCTCGTTAAGGTCTTTTGAAAGATTTTTGCCTGACCCCTTGTCGGTTTTGGAATAACCTCGATTTGTAGTCGTTGTCGATGATATTTTGAGCACCTTGGAAGTTTTATAGTTTGTTTTTTGCCTATTGAGGGAATCCTGTTTTAACTGGTTCTTTTTGAAGTATAATAAAAGTAGTGGCCTGCAATTTTTGTTTAGCGACGGTCGTGTGTCCCCGAGTCATGTTATTTCGGCTGTATCAGCCATTTTGACCGTAGTCATATACGTTTGGACGTAGCTATTTTTTATCCGGAAGGATATTTCAGGCGTCTACACTGAGGGTATGCCCTTTCAGGATTCTTACAAATGCGACATATAGCCTGAACTTTGGGATTTTCATACCTGTTGAGGTCTTACAATTTGTCATACGTGTTGAGGTCTTACAGCTTTTATATTTGTAGAATAGATCTGGTTAAACCGAGTCTACCCACTAGGAGTCATACAGTTTTGGGTTTTTCGGTGCATGGCGATTGATGACAGTCTCCGAGTCATCAAGCTGTTTAAGCATGAATACCGCTTCTGGTGAACTTAGAGCTGCCTTGTCGGGGCTTTATGAGCCTGGAGTTCCAACCCTGGAGTCGTGTGGGTGTTGAACTATTGACGCTAAGTCTCCGAGTATCTCGGGATGTTCTTGTTGGAGAAGCACCTGTTAGGGATGCACTTGATATTCCCCTTTATGAAGTATGAGATGCCGAAAAATATTCTTTATCGCTTGGCATAGATATACGCTGTTAATACATGCCATTTTGTTGTTGCGATCTCGGTCCATACAGGCGCGGCTCCTTGGGCCATTCAATCCATCGTATTATTCCCTATTAGGGCTTCGTTCATCATTTTCCGGCATGGGGCCGGTTGTAATGAAAGTCCCGTAGGCTTGCTAGATCCTTCTTGGGAAGAGCGTCAACATTGCCTTGTTAAAACCCCCTGCCGATAGAAAACCCATTTCGGGATAAAAATGCCGATTAAAGGAAAAGAGTGCAACAGACGTTCTAAAGTCTCAAAATCTTCGAGCCGGGATATTGTCCTGATTATCTTGGTTACTGCCCTATACAATGGCAATCGTGAAGTAGCAGATGGGGAGAGGGATGGGCGCTTATACCTCAGTCGCGATGGTGCTTCTCGGGTTTTGGCACTTATTTAGCAGCTGCTAGGTGGTCCTTTATTTGAATGCGTTCGGAGGGACCGTCAGAAGATCATGTGGGCGACATGTTGTGGCTCGTCTATTTTGTTTCTCTTTGCCATTCCTTCTCCCTGCGATTGATTTTTAGCTCGGCTGCTGAGAAGTTCCCGAAGATGCCTGTTGTCGAGCAATCAGGCCACTTCCTCCTAGAGCTGCTTGCAATCTTTGGTTCGGTGCCCGAGTGAGTTGTGAAACTCGCAAATCAGCTTATAGTTTCTGTTGTAAGGGTCTGAATGTAATGGTCTGGGCCATCTGGCATCTCCGATCTTGCTGATGGCGAACATGATGTCTGGCACATCGACGCTGAAGTTGTAATCCGATAAGTGGGGCACATTTTTTGGCGCCATACTTTGATTGAACATGGTTCTGTTAACCAACCCTCAGGTGTCTTGTCGTCGATCTATTCTGCTTTTATTGCATGGTAGGTTGTGCCTTGGGGCTATACCTTCTATCTTTGAGGTATGGCTAATAACTGTGTTTGTTTGATTTTGATTCATTTATCAGAAGTCTGTTCGTGTACACTGAGCTCGAAGGGGCTCCCAGATGGTCATCTTCAACACTATTCTTTGACTGGTACCACTTGTGGACGTCCGACCAGGCCACGGCCGGATATTCGATCAGGTTTTGCATCAGCTTCTTCGAGGCCACCGAACTTTATTTGTTTAGGCTCTAGATGAAGACCTGCATTTCCTAGTCATAAGAGATTGGCGGCAGCTCCATCCGTTCCATTTGGAAGAAAGACACAAATTCTCGCAGCATTTTGTTCTCCCTTTGCTTAATCTTGAACACGTTGACTGCCTTGTTGTTACCTTGATGGTGCCAGCGTACGCTCTTACAAAGGAGTCTGCTAACATAGTGAATGAATCTATGGAGTTGGGAGCCAAGTTGTGATACCATATCATGGCCCCCTTCAAAAGTGTTTCTCTGAATATTTTCAGCAATATGGACTTAATCTCGTCATTCTTTATATTGTTGCCTTTTACTGTGTAGGTATAGGCGGTGACGTACTCGTTGGGGTCGGTGGTACCGTTGTATTTAGGGAGTTCCAGCATTCTAAATTTTTTATGAATGGGCTTCGGGGCCGCTTCCCAAGGAAAGACCTCTGTACGAACTTCTTTGAATCCAAACATTTTAGGATCGGGGGTGCTCCCGGGATATGATCCACTCTAGAGTTGCAGGTCTCAACCTTTTTATCATTAGGTACAATCATTTTCTCACCCGATTCAATCCTTTCGGTGAGCTCCTCCAGCATCTTCACTATGACAGGGTCAGCCACTGACCGGTTATTACTTGATCTTTCGTGTATTTGCACAGCGGGGTGAGCTGTCTCCGGTGTTGCTGTGCTGCGAGTTATCGGATGAATTTGCAAATGAGCAATGGCCAGTTGTTGTGCTTGCAACATTTCAAAAATAACATGAAGACTAACTTCCTGTTATTCCCGGGCCGAGGTATTTTGGGCTTCTTACCAGTCGATGTGCCGTATGCTCCTATCGGGGTGAGAAGTTTCGTTGGCTTGTTGTTCATCCTGTGAGTCCGCGTTCGCTAGAATCATCCCTAGGGCGTAATTGAGATTCTATAGTTCTACTTGGTGGCTGAGATAGCTACAACATTTTCCCCGTGATCTTCAACGCAATCGTTCTCGACCCCGTTTATCGAGCTAGACATTTTGACCTAAAATCAAAGGATCTTGGACAAGAAAAAGTTGGAAAGAAAGTATTCTTTTGTGTAATGAAACTAGAAAGAAAATAATCACTATTATTTTTAGCCCCACGGTGGGTTCCAAACTGTTTACCATGAAAATGGTAATGATAATTAAATTTGTAAAATGAGATTCTAACAATACGTGATATATTCCCGAGCTAGTTGTTAGAGAAGTTGATACTAATGATATGGAATTTAACGATGGAGTGCGAGGTAAAATGAGATAATGATCGAACCGAAGGGCTTGCTGCCCAAATATAGGTCTGGCCGATGGGGCATCGGGGTTGACTTCACGGTCGAACTCGAGCTATCAGGGATAGTTGAGGATGGGATAACAGTTGAAGATATAATTAAACAAGGCTCTTTATAACCAAAACTAAGTTATATGATAAAGAACAGGTATAAATGCGATGGATATCGAGGTATCCTCGGACCAATGAGATCATAAGTTTAGAAAGAAGAGAGAGAAAGAGAGAGAGAGAGAGAGAGAGAGATTATTGCACTAGGGAAGAAATGGAGCAACATTAGTCCCTTACAAGTGTTATGGATTCCCCTTATATAGGAGGGAATACCATATAGTACAAAGTGCATTATATGTAAAGGCATTAGGAATGGGATGGATAGGCATGGCACTAGTGCCTATTGACCCTAGCTGCTTGACTCGAGGGTCCCCTGCCTTCATGACTTTAATTGGGTCATGGATAGAACCCTTATCCTCGGAGTCTCTACAGGGTCGCGGATGATCCTCGAGTGAGGGGGATCAATCATGATCCCATAGTTTCGAGGTGCTGATGTGACCTCCCAAATGTAACCCAATGGCAGAAAATATATCACCTTGATTTCACCGTATACACACTGATAGCCATGTCTTTCCATTCCTCAATCAACTTTTCATTGGACTCTTGTATCTCGCGATGTCCGCTCTCGCATTCACAGATCCTTTTGCGCGGCTGGTTGTACTTGAATTGTGTATCAGCCTTTTCATCTATAATTTTGTGACCATGAACGAACCTTGGCTTGCCTAGATCATCCCAATTTTCTTCTAACCAACTTGAGTAGAAAGGGTACAACCGGCATGATATTTGTTCGACTCGATCGTGTCTTTCCCCATTACGATCTTGCAGTGTCACATGTACTGGGCTTGGCACTTGTGGGAACTATCATTATTTTGGAAGTCAGGTAGAAAATGGCTTATCTTGCCAACTCCAGGTATGACTTGCTTCCTACCTGCTTGCCTCATAACTCGAAGAGGGACGTAAGGGTATGTCCTCTTAGACCAATCAATATCAGGAAAGGTGCATCTCTGGATCGGGCGATGAACTCCTCTATCGTAAACAACTCAAACATCCATTGAACCTATTCTTAAGTCAGATTATCAAAGAGCTCAACCCATTCCTTGGTATTTTCAGGCTAAGCAAACATGTCAGGTATGTTATTCATTCTCTTTTGGTGGTGGAAAGCGATGTGGTCATCCCAAGCCCTTCAGGTAATTTCTTATCGGTATTCGCCCTTTTGGAGATGTTCCATGAGCCAAATCTAAAGTAGTAGATTGTAGCCTTCGAAGTGTTTTTCTCCTCGTTGAAAATTATCTAAGGCTCGGTATTTGTCTGCAGTGATCATGGGTACAATGCTGAATGTCTGCCCACCATTCCCCTCCATTGGGGTCTTGGTTACCATAGCCAGCCTACTATGGGTTCCCCCTTTCTTCGTTGGAAACACGATCAGACCCAGGAAGCAAAACATAAAGACAAAAACCCTACGATGGATATGTCCCAAGGACGTGATGGCAAATGTGTCAAGGTAGGTACGATATGATTTTCTATGACCATACATTTCATACAAGTAGTCAAAAAGGATGTATGATTCCTTTAGGAATATTCTTCAAACCCACCATTTTTAAGAAACCCTTGCCTGTGCGTTTCTCAGGTGGCATTAGCAAACCCGGGGTTTCCCACACTAGACCAACCAGTCCTCCTATCCCCTCTAGCAAAGGTGTTATCTCAAAGTTCCCAAAGCGGAACACGACCCTTTCATAGTTCCAAAATAATGTAGCAGCTTCTATTATTATGTTGTTAGGCTGGATCTCCATGAGGGATAGTAGATTGCCCAGATATATTCTGACGAGAGTTTTATCACTAGAATGTAAATCTTCGCACCAACTTAGCAATCTTGAGTGGATGTTGGTAACCATGCTGAATCTGGGGACTTCAGGCCTCATATTTCTGCAAGGCAAACAAGGTTAGGCCTTTACCCCCACCAGACACAACTATTTAACATCAACAATTAGCACGAAACATTTAGTTCTCCAAATAAATGCATAGAACGTGATGATGTTCATTTGGGTTTAGGGAAACCCAATGGACTTTTGGACAAGGCTATCTTAAAGGATCATTATGTGGACAACATAACTGATCTGACTAGGTTTGACGATGATGTATGCACAATTTAAACAGAAAAAGGTTTCTATGAGGTTTTAGTTTGGTACACTTGAGCGGACAACTCAAGGGGGAAGGCATGTAACTGACGACTGCACCGATGATCGACTAGTTTTACTGCAAATAAGCCATTCCAAATTTAAGGGGTTAATGATATAGGAAGGGAGCAATCACACATCAAGTGTTGCTATAGTATTTTTTTGGCACGAGTGGAGTATGATGCTGAGCATAATTATGCAATAATTAAAAGCATGTTGGCATGTATTTGGACGTTAAGAAAGAGATAAATGTTATAAAGGAAGGAAACAAAATAGATATATTAGTTTTGCTTTTAAGAAGAAATTAAATGCTTAAAGGAATTAACGAATAATTCCACATAGGGAGGGTACAAATTCACGAAACGGTATGAAATGGTAAAAGCTTAGACATCCCCACCGCAGTCGCCATGCTATCGCGCCCCCCTTTTTTCTCGCAAAATTGAGTTAATGGCATATCGGTATGGGACAACTCTTTCCTTTTGGGAAAGGGGTTTGCATTTTTTGAAAAGTCACCACCTAACAATTTAATGTGCGCTAAGGCACCTATAAGGTTCATCTATAACTACGTTTGGTAACCAGAGATAGTGTAAGGGCTTGAAATTATTCTAAAGGGAAGGTGTTATGCACCCATCAGGATCCACTAGTGTGGTTCCCGGCCAGACAATTTTTGTGAGTTTGTACAATTAGAAAGTAAATAAGTATAGCTCAAATAGTAGGGGATTTAAGTTTAAATACACAAGTGTAAGAAAACAACTAATGAAAAAACTAGATTTTGAAAAGGATTACAATTTAAGCATATTTGTGAATGTAAAGGGGTGTCCTAGGTTTGTTTATAATATGGATCACATTAATGCAATACCCGGTATGACACTACTCAAAGAGTTGCTACACATGGTCGTAATTCACTGGTCATCATATCCATATCTACCCTTTCCCGCTCCGTGAAGATTATTAAAGCAAAGGTTGGTTTCAACCTCTATTGCATGCTGTTACCCATCCTTTCCTATTAGTTTCAGAGGAATTTAGGACTCCTATCCTACAAAGGGCGATTCTAAACAGACCCTCGGGTTTAAAGGTAAAAGACTAAGGCGACATATAAGAACACATAAGACTGCATTTAGAGGGAAACATAGAAATAGATAGAAGGCTCAGATATACCTTCACAAGCAATGCACATAGACAACACGACTCTTACGTAATTAAGGTCTAAATACAGGTCCTAACATGGTATCTAAGTGATAACAGTAGAACCAGATTTATTACATGACTTAGAAAATGAGTCCGAATCAAGCTTGCCTACTGATTTTAACACATTGACAGGTGAACACTAATCATAGAGATAGGATGGCTAGGCATGGCACTAATGCCTATTGACCCTAGCTTCTTGACGGGTCCCCTACCTTCGTGACTTTCATTGGGTCGCAGATAGAACCCTTATCCTTGGAGTCTCTGCATGGTCGCTGACGATCTTCAAGGGAAAGGGATCGGTCATGATCCCACAGTTTTGAGGTGCTGACGTGACCTCCCGAATGTACCCCAATGGTGGAAAATAAATCCCTTTAATTTCACCGTATACACACTGAGAGCCATGCCTTTCCATTCCTCTATAAACTTTTTGTTAGACTCTTGTATCTCGCGGTGTTCGCTCTCGCATTCACGGATCCTTTTGCGCAGCTGGTTGTACTTGACTTGCGCCTCGACCTTTTCATCTATAATTTTGTGACGTATAACGAACCCTGGCTGGCGTAGATTATCCCAATTTTCTTCCAACCAACCCGATTAGAAAGGGGTACAACCGGCATGATAGTTGCCCGATTCGATGGTGTCTTTCCCCATTACGATCTTGCAGTGCCATATGTGCTGGGCTTGGCACCAGTGGGGACTATCATTAATTTGGAAGTCAGCTCGAAAATGGCTTATCTTGTCGACTCTGGGAATGACTTGCTTCCTACCTACTTGCCTTATAACTCAAAGAGGGACGTAAGGTTATGTTTCTCTTAGACCAATCAGTATCAGAAAAGGTGCATCTCTGGATCGGGTGATGAACTCCTCTATCGGAAACCACTCGAACATCCATTGAACCTGTTCTTCAGTCAGATTATAAAAAAGCTCAACCCATTCCTTGTCATTCTCAGGCTAAGCGAACATGTCAGGGATATAATTCATTCGCTTTGTTTGGTGGAAAGCGATATGGTCATCCCACGCCCTTTGTTGAATTTCTTGTCGGTATTCGCCCTTTTAGAGATGTTCCATGAGCCAAATCTAAAGCAGTAGATTGCAGCCTTCGAAGTGTTTTGCTCCTCGTTGGCACATCTCTAAGACTCGGTATATGTCTGCAGTGCTTATGGGTACAAAGCTGAATGTTTGTCCACCAATCCCCTCCATTAGGGTCTTGGTTACCACAGCCGGCCTAGTATGGATTCTCCTTTTCTTCATAGGAAACATGATCAGAACCAGGAAGCAAAACATGAAAACGAAAACCCTACGATGGATATGTCCCAAGGATGTGATGGTAAACTTGCCATAGTAGGTGCGGTATGATTTGCCGTGACCGTACATTTCATACAAATAGTAAAAAGGGATGTACAATTCCTTTAAGTATATCAATTCTGCATTCTTCTTCAAACGCATCATTTTTAAGAAACCCTTGCCAATGAGGTTCTCAGGTGGAATTAGCAAACCCGAGGTTTCACACAGTAGATCGGCATGTCCTCCTATCTCCTCTAGCAACGGTATCATCTCGACATTCCCAAAGTGGAATACGGCCTTTTCACATTTACAAATAAGGTAGCAGCTTCTACCATTATGTTGTTAGGCTGGATATCCATGAGGGATGGTAGATTGTCCAGATATTTTCCGATGAGACTTTTGTCACTAGAATGTAGATCTTCGCACCAACTTAGCAATCTTGGGTGGATGTTGGTGACTATGATGAATCTGGGGACTTCATGTCTCATATTTTTGCAAGGCAAAAAAGGTTAGGCCCTTATCCCCACCGGACTCGACTATTTAACATCAACAATTACCATGAAGCATTTAGTTCTCCAAATAAATGCACAGAACATGATGATGTCCTTTTGGGTTTAGGGAAACCCAATGGACTTTTGGACAAGGCTATTTTAAAGGATCATTATGTGGACAACAAAATTGATCCAACTAGGTTTGATGATGATGCATGTGCAATTTAAACAGAGTAAGGTTTCTTTGGGGTTTTTGACTGGTACCCTTGAGCGGGCAACTCAAGGGGAAAGGCACGGAACTATCGACTGCACCGCTGATCGACTAGCTTTACCGCAAATAAGCCTTTCTGAATTTAGGGGGTTAATGATATTGGAAGGGCGCAACCACTCACTAAGCATTGCTATAGTATTTATTTGGCACGAGTGAAATATGATCTTGAGCATGATTATGCAATAATTAAAAGCATGTTGGCATGTATTTGCACTTTAAGAAAGCGATAAATGTTATAAAGGAAAGAAACAAAATTGATATGTTAGTTTTGCTTTTAAGAAGAAATTAAATGCTTAAAAGAATTAAACGAATAATTGCACATAGGGAGGGTACAAATTTATGAAACGGTATGAAATGGTAAAAGCTTAGACATCCCCAGCACAGTTGCCAAGCTGTTGCGCCCCCTTTTTTTCCTCGCGAAATCGGGTTTATGACATTTTGGTATGGGACAACTCTTTCCTTTTGGGAAAAGGGTTTGCATTTTTTGAAGAGTCGCCACCTGACGATTTAAGGTGCACTAGGGCACTTATAATGTTCATGTATAACTACGTTTGGTAGCCAGAGATAGGGTAAGGGCTTGAAATTATCCTAAGGGGAAGGTGTTAGGCACCCATCAGGATCCACTAGTGTGGTTCCCAGCCAGACAGTTTTGTGAGTTTGTACAATTAGCAAGTAAATAAGTATAGCTCAAGTAGTAGGGAATTTATGTTTAAATACACAAGTGTAAGAAAACAACTAATGAAAAAACTAGATTTTGAAAAGGATTACAATCTAAGCATATTTGTGAATGTAAAGGGGTGTCCCAGGTTTGTTTATAATATGGATCGCATCAATGCAATACCCGGTATGACACTCCTCAAAGAGGGGCTATGCATGGTATTAATTCACCGGTCATCATATCCGTATCTACCCTTTCCCGCTCCGTGAAGTTAATTAAAGTGTAGGTTGGTTTCAAGCTCTATTGCATGTCGTTACCCGTCCCTTCCTATCTGTCCCAGAGGAGTTTAGGACTCCTATCCTACAAAGGAAGGATTCTAGACAGACCCTTAGGTTTAAAGGTAAAAGACTAAGGTGACATATAAGAACAAATAAGATTGCATTTAGGAGGAAACATAGAAATAGATAGAAGGCTCAAATATACCTCCACAAGTAATGCACGTAAACAGAACGACTCATACACAATTAAGGTCTGAATTCAGGTCCTAACACGGTATCTAAGTGATAACGGCAGAACTTGATTTATTACATGACTCAGAAAAGGAGTCCAAATAAGGCTTGCCTACTGATTTTAACACATTGATAGTTTTTTTTATTCCACTAGGCAGGCTGCCAAGTGGCTACTATATAAATAAAATCCCAGAATTGGGTCCAGAAGATACAAGATGTCAAAATACTCTATAAAATGCTAGCTATTACACCATATCTTGCAGCTTGAATCCATCTTTTGTATATGTATGTGAATTCAAATGACAATGGAAAATACCAAGTAGCACCTATAAAACTCTCTCCAGGCGCCAAAGTATGCATTCCAAAGACCAAATTCAATTCCAAACCAATACACCACAGGATTTCAGGACTATAAACTGCTATAGTATTCCAAGATTCAACTGTGAATATCATAATTCTCAATTGCCTCCTCATCTAGCATATCCTGTGCAGTGTACTGTCACCTCCAGAATGAGAGTGTAAGCACTCTAATACCACTGGAAAATGATCATATAATACACTAAGAAATGAAACATTTTGATGAAGGGAAAGATGTAGTAGTCTTGTGTAAAGCCTCAACCAAGAATCTACAGCATCATGAGTGTATAAGCCTTGTCCAGTTGATATCAATGTGGACCAGACTCGAATCCTTAGGTTGAACAAATCAGAAAACTTGGACAATATTAACAGAAACAAAATCATGAATTTGTAAATGCAATGTATAGACTGCACTGCTCCATTCATATATAAAACCTCTTGTATATGTCCTGGACCTTGATGATCTCCTTTAGGCTCAAAAAACTGCTTTAAAATCTCTTTCCAATGATTTAAAATATACAGCAATTCAAACAAGAAATTACAAAATAAGGCTGTGAATATAGCCCTACTGTTCATCAAATGTTTCTCTTTGTACTTATTTGCTACCATCTATAATGTTCCTTGTGATTTTCTACCATATAGCCATAGAGCATGCTCAGAATGAGCATGAAAACATACTAATACCACTGATTAATACCCTATAACTATACATCAGAATCCACACAACATCAAACTTGTACCCAAACCAAAAAATTTCTTGCTTGAAACAAAATTTATACTTCAACTATGTGAGTTTAATTTCTTAACTACCTTGCCCTGTAAGTGAAACACTCTGAACAAAGCTAAAAACTGATCATTTGTGGCCACAATAGAGGGATGCTATGTAACCAAGGATATCTAACTCTTGCAAGATAATATAATTTTTATTCACTTCATGAATCACTCTACTACAGAGCACAGTTTCCCTATGCTTCATTGTATTCCTCCTCTTCTACAGTTCCCATAAAATCACTAGTGGGGCTGCCTGAAACAAAGGTTTTAATTTAGGACAACATTTTGCATCCCACCATGCTCTAACTACCTGATGAACCTGAACCAAGTTTATCCACAAACCTGCAGCTTGCATGAATCTTCTCCACACCTTAGTTGTTGTTTCACTTGTCAAAAATAAGTGTTGAAAAGAGTCTTCTTGTGCTGCTTTACAACACCAACATCTAGACACTACCATATGACCACCTCTCCTTCATAAGTCATCAGTAGGTACTTTTACTTTCCAAACCCTCCACAAGAAGAGTGAAATTTTGAAAGGCAACCCTTTAGTCTATATTTTGGCTAATTCTGAATTGATTTGTTCCCTGTGCCTTAGTATTCTCCAAGCAGTACTAACAGTGAACTTATTAGAAGTTGTAGGCATCCATCTTGGTATGTCCCAGCAATCTGTTGTATCATCAAAGTGCACCTCCCCTCTAATATGTTTTACTATGTCTTGAGGGAAATTCTGGTCCAAAAGTTGATCATTCCATTGCTCCTCCTCTTTCAACTCAGCTACTTCTTGTAACTCTTCATTAATGGGAAATTCTTGTGGTACAACATGATATAATGCTCCTAATCCCATCCAGTTCTCATGCCACACTTTTGTAGATCCTATTTTCATCTCCCATAATATCTCGTGTTCTACTTCCTCCCTTGCTTCTAACATTTTTCTCCAAACATGTGATCCTTTTCTGAATTGTACTACTATTGGAATCTCTTTCTTGCGGTACTTATTCCACATAAAGTTGGACCAAAGAGGTTTGGTGATTCTAAGCCTCCACCACAATATAGAAAATAGGGCCTTTGATACATCTATCAGAGATCTAAAACCTACCCCTCCTTCTTCTTTAGGGAGACATAAGTTCTGCCACCTTTTCCAATGCCTGCTCCTTCCCTCTGCCTTATTGCTCTAGAAGAACATTGCAAATGTTTTATGCAAATGTTCCAACACATTCTTAGGTGGATCCAGTACTTAGAGTATATGTGTTGGCATACTTTGTAGCACACTGGTAATTAATGTTGCTTTCCCTCCATATGACAATAATTTTCCTTTCCAAGAGTGTAGTTTGGCCTTCACTTTCTGACTTATATCATTGTAGTAATCCTTTCCCCTTCTTATATAGAATATTGGACACCCTAGATAGGTAAAGGAAACTCCCCTTTTGAAAAGCCTGTGAGGTTACCTATAGCATTTGTCAACATATCAGACACCTTGGCATGCATATAGTATGAACTCTTTTCCTTGTTAATCAATTGCCCAGAAGCCTGCTCATATTGTACCAAAACATCCACTATTCTCTATAATGAATAAGGATCTACAGAAGCAAATATGATGGTATCATCAGCATAGGCTAGATGATTCAAAGATTCAGTCCATTTAGGTATTCCAAAACCCCTGAATTGTCTATCTTCAAACAGTTTATTCAAAGTTCTTGACAATACTTCAACTGATAGGGTAAATAAGGCCGATAAAAGAGGATCTCCTTGCTTTATCCCCCTAGATTAGTGAAAGAACCCTGATGCCTGTCCATTAACCATAACTGAATACTAGTTATTAGAGATCAAATTCCAAACCATATTAATAAAACATTCAGCAAATCCCATCATCCTTAATACATGCAACAAAAACTTCCATGAGACACTATCATAGGCCTTTGCCATGTCTAGCTTAATCACCATATTAGCAGGTTTCCCCCTTAGCTTTATGTCAGTAACAATCTCTTGATTTAGCAAAATATTTTCAAAAATACTCCCGCCCTTGACAAAACCTGATTGGTGTGGAGAGATCAAAGAAGGTAATATCTTTTCCAACCTATCATGTACCACTCTTGAGAAAAATTTATTAATAAAGTTACTCAAGCTAATAGGTCTCAGATCTGATAAAGTTTGAACTCTAGGTTTTTTGGGCAGTAACACTAGATTTGTATGAGTGACTGATTTCGGCAATGGACTGCCCTCAAAGAATAAGATCATCAATTTGTGTATATCCTCTCTTATTATATCCCAGCATGATTGGAAAAAAACTGAGAAACCATCCGGGCCACTTACACTTTCACTGCTCAATACAAACATTGCTACCTTTACTTCTTCTCTAGTAGGTAGTCTACACAGCTCCAAATTTTGTTCCATTGTCACCATTGTAGGAACATTTTTCAGTAGATCAAAACTTGTAGGATCACCCTCTTTAGTAAATTGCTTCTGAAAGAAATCCACTGCAACATTAGATATTGCCTCTGGAGATTCAATCCATGTATCATCTGTACCCTTAATCCTCTTCAACTGCAACTTTTGTCTCCTGCCATTAACATGATTATGAAAGAACCTAGTATTTCTGTCCCCTTCCTCAAACCATCTCATGCCTGCTTTCTGCTTCCAATATTGTTCTTCAATGTTTAAATATTTCTTCAACTCTGCTTGGGCTTGTTAAAGAACTATTCTGTTTCCTATAGATGGGTCTTCTTCAAATAACATCTCTTTGATTCTCACCACATCCTCTCTAATTTCCAGTTGTTTGAAAATGTCTCCATAAGTTAGCCTGCTCCACTTTGAAAGAGCAATCTTGACTATTTTCAACTTCTGCTTAAACACTAAGAAAGGGTCCCCTATAAAATCAGCTATCCATTTCTGCCTTACTACATCTAGGAAAGTCTCCTGATTTGCCCAAAAGTTCAAAAACTTAAAGGGCTTAACAAACTTCAAATCTTCCTCCTCACGACTCAATAACAAAAGTGCATGATCAGAACATGTTCTAATAAGGTGTTCTACTTCAATTATAGGAAAAAGAGTCTGAAAAGGCATATTCATCAGGATTCTGTCTAGTCTCTTGAATATACACTCCTCATTTGCTCTCCCATTCCACTAAGTAAAAGGACTGCCTTTGAATTCCAAATCAAACAATTCACATGAATTAACACAAAATGCAAAGTCCTCGTATTCTGGTGGATCTACTGGTAGGCCTCCTATTTTTTCTTCGTCTCCCAAAACCACATTGAAATCACCCCTACTAGCCATGGCAACTCCATATCACCAGCCAAACAATAAAGATTGTCCCATAATTCTAGTCTCTCTAAGGCATAGTACTTAGCATATACAAATGTCATCATAATGTATTTACCAAGGTATTGATGATACACTCTGATGGTAATTTGTTGCTTAGTGTCAACCACGAGATCCCATTCCACAATAAAATCATAGAGACGATTCTGGTTTTATTTAAAGTTGATTGCCTAAGACTTGCCTAGGTATAAGATAATATGCAGAGGTTATTCAAAATTATTAAAACAATTTGGAGATTGTTTTTACCTAAAACATGTTGTTCTAAATGTTGCAAAGGCATTCAAGGATTATTACCAGTTCATTTAAAGTAGAATGAGACTGTTCATACTCCTTTTCATGCATTAGCGGTTTAACTAAGCACAACAGAGTGAGTATGAATGAGAACCTAATGATGGTATCGAATGATTTATATGCAGGATTCGTAAAGTAGGACTTTTAAATGCACTGCATGATTGCAGAATTTTCTAAGAGCAGGATTTTTAAATGCACAACATGAATGCAAAATTTCCTAAGAGAAGGATTTCTAAATGCACAACATGATTGCAAAATTTCCTAAGAGAAGGATTTCTAAATGCACAACATGATTGCAGAATTTCCTAAGAGCAGGATTTCTAAATGCACAGTATGATTGTAGAATTTCCTAAGAGTATGATTTCTAAATGCACAACATGATTGCAGAATTTCCTAAGAACAGGATTTCTAAATGCAGAGCATGAATCCTAAGAATATTTTCTATTGTGAAATTAGGAATATAAACCTAATAACATGTTTTCTACCCATAACAACTATATCATGCATATTTAACCCATCCTTTTTTCACTGGCCGAACCCAATACTTGTTTACCACATATTATTATAGACCAATCCTTGAAATGAATTGCATAAGTAGAAATGAAAAATAAGAAATTACATTATAGGAAGCCCGATTAGGACTTCCTCCCTGTATTATGTGATAAATCACTTCAAGTGCCAAGATTGTTCCATAGTCTTTCTCATATCCGGGTGTGTCAGAGTTTCCTAAGGACATCAAGGGATCCTGAGCGGTGCTCACACCTAGATTTTATAGCCAATATAGAGTAGGTACAATGTGGAAAGGCCAGCTTTTATGTGTCTAGGTTCAGACGGAGTTCAAGGGTCCCAAGGCAAGTCTCACACAAAAGGGGCAGAACCTAGTGGTCTAAGAGTAAAGTAAGAGTGTGTGTCATAGTTTTGAAAAGGTTGAATTGGAAAATAGTTTTGAAACAGCATGTTGAAATAAGTTTGAAAAACAACAGAAGAGTTGTCTAGGGAAAACCGTTTTTGAAAGGAGAAGGGAATAGGAGCAACAACAACTTGGAACTAACCAGCACACACAGAACAAATCCAAAGAATATTTTCAATATTCACAAGCAGGGATATAAGGGATTGGGGACATAGAGGGACCAAATCAGAAACACATAAACATGGTTGAGAAGAGATGTATATGGACCAGCAAGTACAAAGAACAAGTAGGGACTAATTGGCCTTCAGAACAGAAACAATTACTTCAAAATGTTAACAAGGGAATCATGCTTGAAATTAGAGTAGTAATAAGAAATAGGGACATGTGGGAGTAGTCATGTTGAGGGGAGGGGTCTACATAATTAGTCATGCTGCTTAGTCAAGTAGATTAGAGCTCTATGATACTAACATGGAATACTAGTTGAGGGAAATAAACAAGAACTCAACTAGACAATGCTGATTATACTTGAACAAGAGAGGGAAAAACTTAAGCATACCGAATAAAGCAGTAAACAAGAAAGGCAATTAATTACATGAGCCATTAAATCAGTACAGAATGAGACATGTATTAACAGACATGGAGCATATAGAGTTGAGTTTTAGAACTGAAATAGGAAGATATTAGTTAAAGAAGCAAAATGTAGAAACTAAAGCAAGTAGAACTCCACAGTCTAGCCTTGGCTTTCAGCCGGCTAGACAAGCAGTAGAGAAAGAAGAGAGAGTTTGAGTGTGTGTGTGTGTGTGTTCTGAACAAATTGTTCGTTTGTTGAATTGATACTAGAGGAGAGTATATATAGCAGTTTAGGAGTGGAGCAGAATAAGAGAAAGAAATCATAATTCAGCAATCAAGGAAATTACATATGAAATTAGCATAGTCTTCCTTCAATTAAGGACAAATACCCAATGGTTAAAGGACATGAGTCACTTAAGGAAAGAAAACCAAATCATACCCACGTAAAGAGGTAAACAAATAGAAGTTTAATTAAGGAAGAAATAATGAACAATCAGTGACATTACATACAATAAGGTAATAAAAATAATTAGAGTCGTAAACAAGCGAATAAATCAACTATCAGCAGATAATTTTAAACAAGCAAATCAGTACATCAAAATTCAAAATAATACTGATTTGAGGAGAGGAAAAATATCAGTTCTACAAATAGACAAATAGATAAAAATAGAATTTCATAAACATTCATAAACTTGCCAAGAGATCGACTCAGAAAACCCTAGTAGAGATGAACAAAGGTAAAAGTCACAAGGTACTAAATTAGGCTAAAGGGGAAAATCATGGAAGTCAAAGGACAACACCAACATTGTAACAAGTAGCTCGGAAAGAATCAGAATCGAAGCCAAAACATAAGAAAATTAGGGCTTTAACACAAACTAGTTAGGTTTAGGCAATTTTAGCAGAAACTAGTCAAAAATACCTAAGAACATATGATTAACACTCGAAAATCATAAAAATTTTGAGAAGACAAGTTTCCGTAAACCCTAAGTTAGAAAAGAGCGACTAAAATTGAAATAGTTAGTTAAAACAAGAGATTTTTAAAGGAAAATGCTCAATAACACTCGAATCACCTCAAATCTATAAAGATCTGAGAAGAATTGAACAGTAAGAACTCTAGGATTTTCAAAAAAATAGTAGAGATGAAGAGAATCAGTTAAAAGCTCATGGGTTCAAATGAAAAATAAGAGGAAATCCTTTCTTACAAATAAAAATGGCAGGAGACAAGCCAGTAAACAACTTTTAGGCCATAATAGGTTGGGTTTTCCATGAGATCCTCCCAAGGACTCATGAAATCAAGCAGCCAGAGAGTATACGAGACCGGTGGTGGTCGGAGAATGCACAGAAACACCATGGAAAATAGGTCTCGACCTGTGACGGCAATTAGGGCTAGGGGCAAGTTGAGAGAGAGTTGGAGAGGTTAGGGATTCAGAGGCGGTGCAAATGAACGAATGGGTAGGGTCTTGGGGGGTCGTTGGGTTAAAAAGGTAAGAAATAATGTGGACCATTGATCTGGGAGATCAACGATCGATATTAGAAAGGGTAGGTAGGGATCCGGGTTTGTGTGGGTCGGGTTTTTAGTTATGTAATTGGACTGGGAATTGTGTCTAGATTTGGCTATCATTTAAATAACTAGTTTTTCCCCTTTTAATTTGTAAAAAATATTAGGTAATTTCTAAAAATAATTGTAAAATGCTAAATGATTTATAATACATAATTAGCAGTTTAAAAATACAGGATCCAATTTTATACATATAAAATGTAACTAAATCTTAAAAGGGCTAATTTTGCAATTATGTACAATTAGCTTTAAATATACTAAATTTAATTGAAAAAATTTATAAAAATTAACTTAGCAATATCTTGGCATAAATATAGAAATCTCATAGATGAATTATGAAAATAATAATTTTGGAAATAATTATTGGGTAATTTATGGATAAAAAGGGGAGAAAATAAATCAATTTAAAACCATAAAATTATGGAAAAAATAATAAAAACCTTAGGCATGCTTATATATACATATATATATATGCTATTTTGAAGGTATTTTGCATAATAAAAAATATATATGAAAAAATTGGGTATCAACACATGTCTGGTTTGAATTTTATGAGTTTCTGTTTCACCGTGGACACGTTGGGTTGGTGGGCAACTTATGAGCAACTATGGATGTGATCAAGCCAGTCATGTCATCATATGATCATGCAAAAATATCCTCATATTCTTTTAGGAAACGAGTGTATTCTTCCTTTTCTGACGATGATAGGTAAATGCTTATGTGAGTCTTTTTGATGGTTTCAAAATCTCCCAAATTGACTAC
This sequence comes from Nicotiana glauca, assembly GCA_026770625.1. Classification (NCBI taxonomy): domain Eukaryota; kingdom Viridiplantae; phylum Streptophyta; class Magnoliopsida; order Solanales; family Solanaceae; genus Nicotiana; species Nicotiana glauca. The sequence goes on along the minus strand of MU699275.1, from coordinate 8,499 downwards.
CTTGGTTTCGTCCAGGTTGGACTTAGGTTTTTTCTCAAAATTCTTAACTTCTCTGTTAACTTTCTCACGTATTTCATCCTCTTCTTCTGAGTCACTATCCTTATGTTGCGTTGTCTCATTACATGTCATAGCCGTTGGTTCATCAAGGTAAGAAATAGTGATGTTGTAAAGGAAAAATATAAAAGATAATAATAAATACTAAATAACAATGCATTAATTAAATTTTGAAAACATCCAAAATAGGTACGGTTCGATGAGTCGAGCAATTATTTCGAAACAAAATGCATATTTATAACAAAATACTGTAAATTTCCTAAATGCCTAAAATGGATATTAAACACAGGTTAGGCGAATTGCCAAGCTACCCAGGAACTCGACGGGCCCGGGATAGTATGGCAGTCCAATTCCTGAGAATAGCTTCCTTCTCCACGGTCTAAATGGTAAGGCCTGCTTCCTCCTCCTCCTCAACTATCACATTGCAATCCATTTCCCCATCTTCTAGAAAGAAGCTCCTTAGCCCAGCCAAAGCTTCCTCCTCCGCAGATCCCCATATTGTGTTAGCCTGGTGAAAGGTCTGACTCAGATATAGTACCGGTTGCTCAAGAGGCTAATAGCGGCCATGCCCTGTAGGCGATCAATCATCATATTCTTGCCATGTATACTAATATTCGTGTATGAAAGTTGTGCCATGATGTTTCAACTATATCGGTTTGGTAATGCCCTGGAGTTTCTTCCCAAGCCCTATTCCGGGTTTATACCCTGACATGCCAGTATTCTTTCTATTTTGCTACTCTACCACTTTTCTTTCTCAATTGCATTTACACGCTCGATGCAGTGATAAGTTTCTCCACCTAGCTTTCTTCTATTCTCGACAACCGGACAGTTTGATTGGTATAAATGGGATTGCTTCCATCTCCGTGAATGATTACTTCCTGATGGTTCCATTCAAACTTCACAACATGGTATAGTGTAGAAGCCACAGCTCCAGCAACATGTATCCAAGGTCGTCCCAATAAAAGATTATACGTGACAGATATATCTAATACTTGAAACTCAACATCGAACCAAGTCGGGCCCATCTGCAAACAAAGGTTAATTTCCCTAATTGTGGCCCTTTAAAACCCGTCAAATGCCTTCACGTTCATACTCCCTACTCATATCTCCATGAAATCTTTACCTAACCTTTTCAGAGTAGTCCATGGACAAATGTTGAGGCTTGAACCCCCATTTATTAAGACTCTAGCAATGAATTTCTCCTCAAACTGTATTATGATATACAGTGCCCTATTGTGACTTAATCCTTCATGTGGTAGTTCATCTTCGTGGAAGGTGATCTTGTGACTTTCCAGTACTTGACCTACCATGTTGGCTATCTCTCCACTAGTGATGTTGTTGGGTACATAAGCTTCGTTAAACTCCTTCATCAGATCATTCCTATGTGCCTCAGAATTTTTCAAAAGTGACAAGATGGATATCTGGGCGGGAGTCTTGTTATTATGATTAGCGATAGAGTATTCTCTTGCATGTAATTTCCTCTAAAGATCATCTGGACTAGTTTCAATGACGAGTTGTTTGGTAGCAGCTTCCTTGCTTGTTCCTCCCAAGTTTTTGGGTGTATAGATCCTTCCAGTACTGCTCATTTCGTGTGCGGCACTAGATTCTTCCACCTTTGCTTTTCTCATTCTCCTAGCTTCAGGAACTTAATCCCAGGGTATGGCATTGGACTTGAAAGTAGGTGCAGATTCTGCCGTCACAGTAAATGGTGTGGATACTTCTACTTTAAATGGAGTTGGTGTAGTTGTTGTACTTCAACTTAGATGGGTGTCTGTATCTGTACCACAATAGGAGCGAGTGTGACTGCAATTTTATGGTCATCACTTTCCCAAATAAGCTCAATCGACCCATTAGGATCCCATTTTTCATCTGTTTCTATCAAATTTACTCCTTTACCCCAATGATATGGGAGGGGATTGTTGCGAACATTTGGCGCCGCTTCCTTTGCTTGTATGATTTTGGTATCAATCAAGTTTTGAATCTTGACTTTTAGAGTGCGGCATTCATCAATAGTATGCCCCTTCACGCCGAGTGGTACGCACATGTTTTTTTAGGTTGACCCACTGGGAGGGGTTTTCCATGGAAAAAGAAAAAATAGGGGTGACATATCTAGCAGCCTTCAGCCTTTCATATAATTGATTGATGGGTTCAGTAATAGGGATGTATTGTCCGAGCAGCCTGCGAACAAAATTGGGTCTGGGTTTTTGATAGTTTTGATGGTTGGAGGTGAATGGTAATAGGTTGGCTGGGTATTATAAGTGTCATAGGTGATAACAGGTTGAGAATATCTAGGAGGTGAAGGTTGGTATGTGGGTGGAGGTGTTTTGGTATGTGGGTGGAGATTTTGGGCCTTGAGCCGCCATCACTGGCCCTACTTCTTTCTTTTTCAATATACCCCATTGCTTTAATGCTTTGTTCGTAGCTTGCAATGCCTCAAAATTGGTTATCATCCCACTCTTGATCCCTTCTTTAATTCTTTCCCCGAGTTTGATGATGTCGGAGAACTTGTGATTTTTGATGACCATTAACCTTTTATAGTATTGTGGATCCTAAGCCCTGATGAAGAATTTGTTCATCTTCTCTTTCTCTAGTGTCGGCCAGACTTTTGCGGTTTCTAACCTCCGTCGAGTAGCATACTCGCAGAAAGTCTCCGTTGGTTTCTTCTTTAGATTCTATATGTAGAAGACATCCGGTGCAATCTCTATGTTAAACTTGAATTGATCCATAAAGTCCAACGACATAATTACCCAATTGACCCATTTCTTGGGATTTTGACTTATGCACCAAGATAGGGCATGTCCAGTGAGACTCCTCATGAACAGCTTCATGCAAATCCTTTCATCTTTCCCAACTCCCACTAGCTTATCACAGCATGTTCTCAAATGTACCTTTGGTCACCAATTCCATCAAACATCTCGAACTTAGGAGGTTTGTAACCCTCCGATAGTTCCATGTCTGGCTGAATGCACAGATCCACATAATTCAGACCTTCAATTCCTTTGCCTCCTTTAACACCCTGGACTTGACTTGTGAGATTCTTGAGCTCCTCTGCCATGTTCTTAATGAGCAAGTCCTTCTCTGTGTATTCTAGAGTGTATGAGATTAGCTAAGTGGAGTGAGGTAAGATTTCCACGTATATAGGATTGTTGTGTGTGCCAGGAGTTGGAGTGTATTAGTGATCATTAGTTGAATTTTACGGATCATGGATAAGCTATGAGATATTCTGATGAGTATGGTAAGTGATTTGTAGGTATTGGGTAGGAGGATATTGATGTTGAGGTGGAGTAGGTATTGACAGAGGATTAGGAGTTGGGGGAGGTGTTGCGTATTGATGAGGTGCGGGAGGATTTGGTGGACGTTGGTTTAGTGTATTCTAAGGAGGTACTGTGTTTTGAGCACTTTGTTCATTAACGTCCAGGACGTTTAGAGTGAGGGAGATGTTTTCCAAGTTGCGGACCTGCTCAAGTTCCCTTTGCAATTCCGGTATTTTCTGTTCCAACCGTAGGACCAAATAATTCTGGGCTGGAGTACTCCGACCATATGAAGTTTTAATATTTCCCACATGCACAACATTTTCATTCTGGATACCACTCATATCAACCATCCTATCCTTTCCTTTGCTTTTCGGATTACTTGGAGGAGGAGGAGGGCCACTAGATCTGGTGTGATATGTCGACGATGCCAGTATGTGCGAATCAACCCTAGGGAATGGGAATAATAAAAAATAAAGAAAAAAGCAAAAGTGAAACAAGTCAGTAAGGATTCTAAAAAGAATTTGCAATATTTAAACACATATTGCGGCAATGTAAATTGTGTCCTAATTTGGGAAACCTCGTTGTGCCCAAGGTAGGCCTAGCAACAAGTAGATTTGGAGAGATTGACTACTGATAAATGTCTCATTTCATTAATGTAATAAATAAGACGAATCTAAAAACGACAATATATAAATAAGTTACTAATGGCATCTGCCTTATTACATTCGAATTCCAAAATGACTTAAAACAGATAAACCTAATCTACTTGGTCCTAGAGGGACCTTCCCCATATTTAACCCTCTTGGATCCATCAATTATATTCACCAGGTCGTGTACGTCCAGCAGCAGGTATGCCCTTGCTAGGTGTCCTTCTTTGTTGCCCTCTGCATTCTAACAGTCTACGACCCTTTTCCTCATCTTCCCTTCCAGTTCCATTAGACCCTGCTCCAAATATTCCAACCATTCTATTGATCTTGTAGCTATTTCCTTCCACTCGTTAATTGCCTCCATATCTAATTTGTTTTTTTTCAAATGCCTGGCTTCTAACTCAAGGACTCTTTTGCGCAACCTATCATACTTCATTCATGCTTCAGCAACCTCATCTATGACTCTTTTTCCTTAACCAATCCCTGGCTCGGCTAATCCCGCTATTTTATCTTCTAACCATAATAGGTAAAAGTACACATGACCGACATGATATCGATCTGGCTTGATGGTATTCTTTTACACGATAATATTCAAATGGAACATGTGTTGGGCCTCGCATTTGCATGGAATTGTGTCATCCTGAAAATCTGCTTTGTAATGACTCATCTTGGAGAATCGTGGTATGACTTGTTTCCTACCAGCTTGTATCATGACCCTAATAAGAACATAGGGATGTATTCCCCTTAACCCAATCAACACTAAGTGCGGAACATCCTTGTATCTGATGATGAATTCATTAGTAGGGAACTACTCGAACATTTAGTGAACCCGGTCCTTGGTCAAATTGCTGAAATAGTGTGCCCATTCTGTAGCGTTCTCCAGTTGCGCAAATCTGTCAGGGATAATGTTCATTATCTTAAGATGATCGAAAGCTGTGTGATCATTCAATGGTCTTCGTGGAAACTTTTGGCGGTATTGACCCCTCTGAAGATTTTCTAACAACCAAATCTGCAGTAGCAAGTTGCAACCCTCAAAATGTTTGAACCCTTTCTTGGAACGATCTAGAGCCCGGTATTTGTCTGTTACAATCATTAGAATAATAGTATAGGTTTGTCTCTCGATTCCCTCCATTAAAGCTTTGGTTACCATGGCCAACCTGGTGTGAATTTCGTCCCCTTGGCTTGGAAACACCATCATATCCAGAAAGCAGATGATAAATACAAAAATTCTATGGTGAGTCCAACCCAGGGAAGTGCTGGAGAATTCATAATGAAAGATATGGTAAGATTTGTTGTGTCCATATCGTTGTCACACCTCCTTTTTCTGCTTTTGGCTTTACTACACCCCGGGGAAGGGTATAATAAAAAAAGGAGTTTTTCCAATTTAAGGACAATCGAAACGGGATTTGTTTTATTTAAGATTCAGAGTTGCCACTTGGGAGATTTATGGTGTCCCAAGTCACTGGTTTGAATCCCAAATCGAGGAAAGGTTTGACTCTGTTTAACAGTCGCGAACCAGAAATCCGTGTAAGGAATTTTGTTAAACCGGGAGAAGGTGTTAGGCACTCCTGAATTTCGTGGTTCTAGCACGATCGCTCAACTGCTATATTTGGTTGAAATATCTGATTTTAATACATGTTATCTTATTGTGCAATTTTAGAATTATTTACCGCTTTAATTACTTTATTTAAGAATGTAAACGCCGTTTAAGAACGTGTTTCCGGATCACGTCACATGAAATGTACCCGGATCCTCGACACATTCTTATCCAACGTTTTCGGATTTGGATTTGGGTTGCATGAAATACACACCCATATTTATGAAGGTAATTTTTAGAATCGTGTCTAAAGAGACTAACGTGTTGTTATCTTTTGGGAAGGCCGTGAAATTTGCTAAACAGCCCGTCCTGAATATCTAAGTATATTTAATTAAGTAGTTAATGAGGGCCCCGCAATTTATATTCGATTTTGCGAGGCTCGTCTCATTTCTTATTAAAAAGGCCGTCCTAAAGCAAACTATAATTTTCTATTTAATTTGTCTCTAAAAAGGCCAATTAATCCACAAATATAAATTCGGGCCTCGAATTTAAATCTGAATTCAAACAAAAGGGGAAACCCTTTTAGCTTGAACCCGCTACCTAATTCAAAACCCAATTTTATATTTATGACTTCATTCCCGCGTTTTCTAATGATTTAAAATTAATTAAACGAGGGCCATGCATTCTGAGATTTTATACGGCATGGCACACCTCGATTTCCATTTTAAAAGAATTGCACCCAGTTAAAGCAAACTACTGGTGTTCACGACTTAAGCGAAATGCATAATGCAAAGTTCCAAGTCTACGGGCAGCCTTAAACCAATGATTTGAGACCAATGCAGAGGTTTTTAAACTTAAACGAATACGGGCAGCTTTAAACCAATCCAAATAAAAGTTGTACAGCACAAACGAAAGGAATACATAATTAACTTTCAAGTCACAAATCCAAATCAGATCCATAATTTCAATATGGATTAGTCACAAACATAAACTCTTTAACCCACATGCACCAAACTTCAACAAATTCCCTTGTACCAATATTTTCCTTCTGGAATCACCAATTGAAATCTAAAGGTAACAATATTCACATTACAGAAGTACTCATCCAAAAGCATTGTCTCGTTGACATTAAACAATACATCAAACATGACAGTTCAGCAACTATCCAAATGAGAAAAACTTTAGTTCACAATACCATATCTTTTGCGTAATTTATTTCTTCCTTTCACATGCGAACTCGATTATCTCAGATTAAGAACATGAAACAACACTTACTACACATGATTTCAACTTCAGAAAAATGGAAATACACATCTATTTCAAATGTTCAACAATCAAGCCAACTGATATTGAGGATTGAAATACAACTAATCATCGAAGCCAACTAAACAGAGAGCTTTACAATTAGAACTCATACTAAATAAAGCCAACAAAACTATACCATTTGTTATAAATCTGAACTTTGAGTTCCACAACAAGAGAATGATGAGCGAACAAACATACCCGGAAATGAAGCTCTGCAAATCAACAGTACAACAGTAAATTCGGACACGATTCACGAAGTTAAACCTTGAGCGAAACTGCGCGCTCGTCAGATCCAAACGGGTCTCTCACGAAATTCATTTGTGAAACCAAAATCGAATAAGATGAGAAACTCGAGCTATTTTGGCGTTGTTTTTCTAAAATCTGAGCCAACCTCAAATTAAACTTGAAAATCGAAAACAAAAAAAAAAAAAAAAAGAAATTTTTTTTGAAAATCGAAAATTTGAAGATGAGGATCAAAGGTTGCTAGGGCTGTTCATTCTCTTTGCTAGGGCTGTTCATTCTCTCTTGTTGAGGCTGTGTGTGAGTGTAACAGTTGCTTCATTTTTTAAAGAAGAAGGTTGATAGAGGTATGGGTGTCAATGGATATTTGAAAACCGACTAAACCGATCGAACCTTACCGCACCGAACCGATTTATAGGTTTCTTTTACAAAAACCGTAGATTTTTATATAAATTTATAACCGTACTGATAATTAGGGTAAGTTTTTTAATTTATAAAAATAAACCGAAAAAATACCAAACCGTACCAAATAAATTTTATATGTGAAAAATATATTTATATAGTAAGTTTAAAACGAATAAAGCATTAAATTTTTCATTGGGTATTGGAATTATGAAAATTGTTACAAGCCAACAAGTAATTAAACTCAAAATACTAATTCCTAAAATCTATTGTGCTACTTATAATTAAACTAAGTTATTTCAAGTATCTTTATTAGTAAGACACAAAGTGTTCTCGCGATTATGAGTAGAAAACTATAATGTATTGATATGTTTCCTTTCATACAATTTAGATTTATCTTTTGGAATATTTAATATAAACTTTATTCTTGAGTTCCGATTTGGTTAATATCTTTCCTCTCGTGTGATTTATATTTTATTTGCTTTTACTTGGTTTCTTTTATATTCCTGTCGAACAGTTGATGGTTCTATACTCTAACCATACTCTAACCAGCTTTCATTTTTTTTAATTTATCACCCTTCAAACAGTAAAAATATCTAGAAAGTTTTGGTAAGTCATGTAAAAGAACATATGTTATTGCAACTACTTCTACTGGTGAATTTTACATGATATTTAAAAAATACTGAAAATTAACCGAACCGTACCGATACCGAAGTGAAACCGACATGATTGGGACGGTTTTGAAAAGTCTAATTTTGGTTATACATAATAGAGTAACCGAAAAATTGGTATGGTACAGATTTTATAAAATAACCATCCGAACCGAAGCATTGACACCCCTAGATAGAGGTGGGGGTCTCTTGCGCAGCTTCTGTTCTTTTTTGAATGAAGAAGGAAAATTTTTAGGAGGTCCTTTGGATGAGAGACTCACGATTAGATCGTGAAAGGGGGGGGGGTCTCCTCAATTGATGCGCCTCCTCTATTTTTCAGCCTATATTTTTGTGTATTTTTTTTTATCCCCCCCCCCCCTCTTTTTAAAAAGTGTATTGTTTGTGTATAT
>MU699274.1:14401-24960 GCA_026770625.1 Nicotiana glauca | reverse complement strand
TTAAGAAACCAACTACAGCTAAGTTTGACACTAGCAGGAGAAGGAGACTAAGTCCAGCAGAAATGGAAGAAAAAAGGGCCCAAGGGCTATGTTTCTTCTGTGATGAGAAGCATGTACCTGGCCATAAATGTCAAGCTAAGAGGCAATTGTTTGCATTAGAAGTAGAGGTTGGTGAAGTGCCATTAGAAGAGGAGGAAGAGAAGGATGCATAGGAAGAAGAAGAGATAGTTGCAGAACTTCCTGAAAATTGTGCTATATCCTTACAGGCCCTAAATGGAACATTAGGCTACCAGACCTTAAGACTAAGGGGATGCACATAACAAAAACCATTGGAGATCTTTATTGATTGTGGATCCACCCACAACTTTATAGATGAAAGGACTGCCACTAGGTTAGGGTGCCAAATCACTAAGACAAAAATCCAGCTAGTACAGGTTGCTGATGGAAGAGAAGTACCTACTGATAGCATATGCAAAGGATTCAAATGGCTAATGCAAGGAACTGTGTTTCAGGATGATTTCCTAGTCTTTCCAATTGGCAAGAGTGACATAGTCCTGGGAATACAATGGCTCTACCCTTTGGAGGATATCAAGTTCAACTTCAGGAAGCTTATGATAGAGTTTGAGTACCAGGGGCAATTACTCACCTTGCAGGGAATTCAACCAAAGTTCAAAACAGTGCAGCCTGGGGCTATCAGCAAGCTGACTTTAGAAGGGTCACAGTTTTTTATGGTTAAAGTAAGAGAAGCTGAATGTAAAGAAGTCAGTGTGACAGGACTTGAAGAGGGTGAAGAACCAGAGGAACTTAAGGGAGTTCTAACTGAGTATGCAGGAATATTTGGGGAGCCAACTCAGCTGCCACCCTCAAGGGGAGTGTTTGATCACCACATTCCATTAAATGAGGGCAGCTTACCAGTCAATTCCAGACCTTATAGGTATTCACCTGTGCAGAAGGATGTCATTGAGGCCATGGTAAAAGAGATGATGGATCAAGGCATCATACAGTATAGTTCTAGTCCATATTCTTCTCCAGTGGTACTTGTGGGCAAGAAGGATGGGTCTTGGAGGCTTTGTGTTGATTATAGAGCTCTCAACAAAATGACAGTTAAGGATAAGTTCCCTATACCTTTCATTGAGGAACTTTTAGATGAGTTGGGAGGATCACAGATTTATTCAAAGATAGACCTCAGATCAGGGTACCATCAGATTAGGATGGCAACTAATGACATCCAGAAGACAGCCTTTAAGACTCACTCAGGGCACTATGAATACCTAGTCATGCCATTTGGATTGACCAATGCACCTTCTAGCTTTCAAAGCCTTATGAATCACATTTTTCAGGAGTATCTTAGGAAGTTCATCTTGGTCTTTTTTGATGATATCCTAGTCTATAGCAACAGTTTGAGTGAGCATCTACAACATTTAAGACTAGTCTTCAATTTGCTACTACAGCACCAGCTGCTGGCAAATAGGAGCAAATGTGTTTTTGCAGCAAAAAGGGTGGAGTACCTAGGTCACTATATATCTGCTCAAGGGGTATCAACTGATCCTAAGAAAATTGAAGCTGTCCAGTCCTGGCCTGAACCTCAGTCTGTGACTCAACTTAGAGGGTTCTTGGGATTAACAGGGTATTACAGGAGATTCATAAGAGGATATGGGGTGATCAACAAACCTCTCACTGATATGTTAAAGAAAGATGGATTTACTTGGACTGAGAAGGGCAGGGAGGCCTTCAACCAACTCAAGGTGGCTCTCACAACAGCCCCTGTGCTAGGGCTTCCTGATTTTTCATTGACTTTTGTGGTAGAGACTGATGCCTGCAATGTAGGCATTGGAGCTATGTTAATGCAGAAGGGACATCCCATTGCCTTCCTCAGCAAGGGGTTATCCACATAACATCAATCCTTATCTGTGTATGATAAAGAGTTGTTAGCACTAGTCTTGGCAGTCAACAAATGGTCTCAGTACCTGACAATTAGACCCTTCATTGTTAAGACAGACCAGAAGGCATTAAAGTTCCTCTTAGAGCAAAAACCTCACACTGGAACTCAGCTTAAATGGATCTCCAAATTAATGCAGTATGATTTTGAAATAGAGTATAAAAAGGGGAAGGAAAACAAAGCAGCAGATGCCTTGTCCAGGATTTCACTGATCCAAGTGGCTTCCATGACTCTATCTTCTATGAAGACTGACCTGCTGGAGATGATCATGCAAAGTTGGGAGATGGATGAGGAACTGAAGGCCACTATCTTTTCAATTCAAAGAGGGGAAGACAACACCAAAGGGTACACCTTCATACATGGTCAACTTAGGAAGAAAGGGAAATTAGTAGTAGGGCCTAATGATCAACTCAGGAAGGATATACTGAAGCTGTGGCATAGCTCAACTGTGGGAGGACATTCAGGAATATAGAGTACCTATAGGAAAGTGTCTGCTCTCTTTTATTGGAAGAACATGAGGCTGGAGGTTCAAGAGTTGGTTAAGGCATGTGATACTTGTCAAAGGCACAAATATGACAATGCCCCTTATCCCGGATTACTACAACCACTCCAGATACCAGTGGCAGCTTGGAGTAGCATCAGTATGGATTTTATAGATGGTTTGCCTAAGTCAAGAGGAAAGACAGTTATTTGGGTGGTAGTGGATAGACTAACCAAATATGCTCATTTCCTAGCTCTTTCTCATCCCTATTCTGCACATGATATTGCTAAGCTATTCATGGAACACATATACAAGCTACATGGAGTGCCTGAAAACATCATCAGGGACAGAGACCCCATTTTTACCAGTAAAGTTTGGCAAGAACTATTCTCTATGCTTGGAGTCACACTTAGCACCTCTACTGCTTATCACCCACAGACTGATGGGCAGACAGAGGTTGTGAACAGGTGTTTGGAGACATACCTGAGGTGTTTCTGCTCAGACTCACAATCAGATTGGGTGCAATTTTTGGCTGCTGCAGAATGGTGGTACAACACCACCTTCCATACCTCTATACAAAGCACACCATATGAAGCACTATATGGTCAGCCACCTCCACTACATCTACCCTATATGGCTGGGGACTCTCAAATGGAAGAGGTTGACAGGAGCTTAGTGACTAGGGAATTCAAGACACAGTTGCTGAAGTATCACCTAAAGAGAGCTCAACAAAGGATGATAGGGCAGGCTAACAAACATAGATCTGACAGGCAGTTCAAAGAGGGAGACTGGGTCAACCTCAAGATCCAGCCCTATAGGCAACTCTCCATGGCAGGCAGGCACTTCACTAAACTTTCAGCAAGGTATTACGGCCCTTATCAAGTGCTGCAAAAAGTAGGACCAGTAGCTTACAAGCTCTCCCTTCCACCTCAGCTCTTATTACACCCTACTTTTTCATGTTTCTCAACTTAAAACCTGCCATGAGCTACCCTCCACTATAACTCACCCACCAGTTGTTGAACTATCTAGTCCCTATTGTCCCCAATCAGAAGAAGTATTGGAAAGGAGGTTAATTCAAAAGGGGAGTAAGGCCGTGGCTCAAGTGCTAATTAAATGGAAGAACCTTCCACAAGAATTAGCAACGTGGGAAGATTATTCAGCCTTGAAGATACGATTCCCACTCTTTCTTCCTTGAGGACAAGGAAGGTTTCAACAGGGGAGAATTGATGCAAAGAGAAATGAAGAAGATAAAAAGGTTGTACGTCAAGCTTGCGCATTGGTACCTAGACGTTAGAATCAGTTAAATAGTTAGGGGATTAATAGTTTTAAGTGTGACACTTTAGTCCCTCATTATAGTTATTTTAAGTTCTTAAAGGTTACAATTAAGTCCCTGAATTTAATTGTCAAAAGGACGTGTGGTCCACTAGGTTAGTTACTCTATTTTGTCTTGTAGTGTCAGAGAATCTGCATATATTTGTACTCCTGCAGAGGATGAAATCAACAGAGAATTTTTCTTCTACCTTAATTTATCTTCTTTCAGTTTTTCTTCTTCAATTTTTCTTTATTCTTTTTGTCAGCTCGTACCATGACCAATGACAAGAGGGGTCGCTCTGAGCAACCTCCACTTCCAACCAAGGGGTTGTGAGTTCGAGTCTCCCCAAAAGCAAGGTGGGAAGTTCTTGGAGGGAAGGATACCGGGTTTCTATTTGGAAACAACCTCTCTACCCTAGGGTAGTGGTAAGGTCTGCGTACACACTACCCTCCCCAAATTCCACTAAGTGAGATTATACTAGGTTGTTGTTGTTGACCAATGACCAGGAAGACTACGTAAGAGCATCTCAAAAAATTAAGATATCGAAAAGTTCAATACAACATTCTTCACGTTTGACTAAGTCAGACGATGAGAGCTGTCAACAAAGATATAAAATGAGGCAACAACAACAACAACATAGTAAAATCCCACTAGTGGGGTCTGGGGAGATTAGTGTGTACGCAGACCTTACATTTACCCGAGAGAATAGAGAGGCTGTTTCCGAAAGACCCTCGGCTCAAGAAGGCGAAAAGAGACAATACCAGTACCACCAACAGATACCAGAGGAATAATAACAGCATCATAAAGACCAGAAAATAGTTGAAAATGAGGCAGTGACTACTATAATCCATCTCTTTGAATCTGTGCACTATCAGTGTAACACTACAACTGTGAGAAAAATGACAATCAATTGAGGTAAAATATATAAAGAAAGTAAGACACTAAGGCAAATGAAACATAGATAACGGTCTGCTATGTGTTCATCTGTGACAATATTATTGAAACAAAACTCTGGGGAAGGGCATATACCAAGAGAAGATGATTTGAGCTGTGCGTTCTCTCAAAGTTCCTCTAGCGATTCCCAGATAAAGAAGAGCCGATTTCTAGCATCAAAGGATAGACAGGACTAAATTCCTTGTCCCCTCTTGACCGTACCTTAGCAGCATAGTCGTCCAGAGTAGCTTTAATACCTTTCCAGATTTGGTCCTCCCCTTGTGAATCCATCCACAGTGAATACTGCGTCGGAGTAAGTCTATTTCTTTGCAATGGTGATTGTAGTTCTTCAGGCCCGCGTGAGTAAAGATGGTGCAGTATGACACTTGGCGGTAGATCTTGACGAAGTGGGGATGATGCAAGTTGAGATGTTTCCAGGAATATAACAGGCCGAAAGGCTCTAAGTGCTCGATATGGGGCACCGAGCTGTTCTACTGGAAACAAGTTTTGGCCAACCGCTAATTCAAGTTCAGCCATGTCCCTGGCCAATCTCAACTTTCCTGATTCTGAGAGAGGTCTAACAAGTGAAGCATGCCTGATGAAAAATATCAGAACTCTAGACGCCATGCTCCTCACAAGTCTAGTACAAATAGTTTCTGAACCTGTAGTAATGGTACTTGACGAAGAAGGCAACAGCCTGGACAGGAATTCGCTACGAAAATGGAGAATACTCTGCTGCAGCTCTTCCATGTAAGGTGATGCATTATTGTCCATAGCAGCATCCAAGCCGAGACTACCAAAATTTTGACCATGAATTTGCAAGATGCACGACTCCAGTCGATCAAGCATTGCTTGGAATAGAGATGTCACTGAATCACCTGCAACCCCATAGATAGATCCCAGTGCAGGAGACAGAATATCGGTTGCAATAGTCGGTAGTCCTGCCACCATGGATGATATGCGGGTATGAATTTCTTGTAGATGCTGGTACAATGCAAAGTTCTTCAGCTGTGCTGGAGTTGCAGCACCTGTTATTTGCCGTGCCTCAGGCCCAGTAGATATCTGCAGATAATTTAAATGTATGAAACTCGGGTAAAAGTTTATCCTGAATGTATTTCCCCAAGTTAAATTCATTAACTCAATTACTCAGATGATGACGTAATGAAATTGTCAAAAAGCAATTCATCGAGGATAGAGAAACATTATTTATATCACCAGACCATCCCGACTCACCAACCCTCTATCCCATGTAAACGGAGGTGGGGAGAACAGAGAAAACATTTAACGAAAATCACTTGCTAATGCTGCCAAAGAACAGAGAGAGAGAGAGGCTGAACAGCACCCATCAATCTCCGAGCAAACTTCTACCTCTCGGAAAAGAGAAAAAAAAGGAAGAGAGGTAGTGCTTATCAGTTGGTACGAAAATTCAGCGTAACATACTCATAAGAATATCAACCATTTATAGTTACAGTAATAAAAGGAATTCAACTAATTCCAGACATCAAGCTTAGAGTACCAATAGCCTACAAAGATTAATCCACTCAAAGTTGCTAGATGTTTAATAAACAGAAAATGTAGGACCTCAAAGAACAAAGTTATATGACACTGCAGAATAGCACGAGAAAGAGCAAGAAAAAGTGGAGAAGGAGAAATATAAACGCAAAAGAAAAATGTTTCTTGGTCAGTGTTTGTAATTCACAAATCCTGCATTTTCCTTTTTTCCTTTTCTGTTTGGGAGGGTGGCATGGATAGGCATTTGCTTAGCAATTAGTTTCTTATTCAACTTTTCCTCTTTCAAGAACTTCCACTATATCTTTCAAAAACATCACTATGCAAACAAATTTATCCTCTTCAAACCATAATCACAAGCACTGAGAACTAACTGGCTGCAAAGTATAAATAATTATTTTCCATTTCATTTCATTTTGCATTGTAACATCGTCCAATCTAAGACAAGGAGAAACTCAAATTGTGGTTGTTGTATAAGTCCTTGAATAAACTTTCTTTTTCTTATTTTTCTAAGTCGGGTTCATGAAAACTTTAGTAGGATAGAACAAATCATTCAAGATTCTTCCATTTGAGGTTCGTGAAATATGATCTGCAGTACTTTGTCAATTTGCATCAATCCATACTCTTTCCCTTTTTTAGTAACACAGATCAATGCAAAATCTTTTAGATTACTATTAGTTCAGCTTGCTAATATATACTGGTCTTTACTCTCTGATAAAAAAACATATATATACTGGTCATACTCTATATATATACATGCTAGATAGAGGAACTCCCAACCCTAGGGCTAAGATTAACTCCTTCTCCTTTCCCCTGATTGCAGCACTTTCTAGTTGCTGTAAGAACGAAATTGATGAAATTTCTGAAAATGCAGACCTATCTCTACAATATTCATATCCGAAATGGCAACTCTCCCTCAGTCCCATTCGACAAACAAAAGGAATAGTATTATTGAAGTGTAAAACGGCCCCTTCAAATGTTCAACGTACCCCAAACTGCAGATATCACATAAATCATGAAGAAATATAGGAAGTGAGTGCATGCTATATAGTTTTGCTTGAATTTATAGGAAGTGTTTCTTCAAAGAACGTTCTGACATACAAATGTGAAAACATACCTGGTATTCTGTTCTTTCTGAAAGTAGAAGCAGAACTTTGTTGATCTCACGCAAGACAAGAAGGGTTAACCGAGCATCCATCTGGACAGCTTCTATTTCTTCTTGAATTCGTGATATAATCCTTGAGATATGTTCTTTTGAGGGAATACTTCCACGACTGGACACTGGAAATACAGAATTAACAAGATCCGAAAGACGACTCAGACAGAGGGTTAGGAAAGCAGTCTGGAATATTTCAACAGAAGATAACATTTGGTCCTTTGCTTCTGAACTGAGAGCTGGTGGAACTCCTTTGACATCTGTATCACGTGAAATTCTTTCAAGGAGGTTTTCTAACATAGAGAAGAGTTTTGGATACCCAACAGTGAATATCTCCTTAACAAAGCTTGAGGCGGTAAAAGTAGACTTCATTTGGTTAGCAAAGGATTTAACCAGTGCCTCCCAAACACGATCCGTCAATATAGGATCACCTTCCTGATAAATATGTAGTAATGTAAGCAACCACGGAAAAGAAACTAACAAATCATTTATAAGAATGAAAAAGATAATCAAGAAACACTGTTTTATTGTGTATTTGAATTTTATAGTTTTCTTTTTCTTTCTTTTCTATTTTTTGGTTGGTTTTCGAGGGTGGGGGTGGGGGGTTCCATGTGCTTCCTGAGACAGAGGTTCCCCATTTTCTGGGGATTTGGCAAGGGAAAAGGCAGGGCATGATTCAGTAACCAATAAAGTTTGAAGAAAACAGAAGACAGATACATATGGCTAAACACAAATCCAGTTCAAAATTAGGTACTTGTCCAAGAAATCCAGTGTACCCAAGGAACAGTGTCCCCTAAGACATATTATTGTTCCCAAAAAACAAAACATTGCCCGTTGTTAACTCCACTCATTGAAAAAATAAGATAGGTTGTCGAGAATATTCAGTTTCTAATTGGGTACATGGAAAGAGAAAATCTCCGAAGCAGTTATTGTTCTAAGGGAGGCCATCCTTACTTCCTTATGCTTTCATGTCAGCAATGTCATCACACAAAACCAGTTGAAATTATGTGAATATTTCTAAGTAAGCCAAGCCCCACACATGCAATCAAAAGTCAAAACATAGTAGCATATTTAAGAGAAGGGAAGAGTGACAAGCTAGACATATGAGCAGGATTTCAGTAGATCCAGAAAAAAAATTCCTTCTCCTATCCTTAGTATTTTTAATGAAACCTTCTCAAATCCTTAATATGTGCATTATAAGAAAATTAGTGGCGAGAGAGCATTATTCTTGGCAGATGAGTGAACCTTTGCACAGTGAAAAGCAAGGCAATAACTGTTGCAGTAAAAACAACCCCTCTCTGTTACGCCTTTTTTTATAGCGATGGCATCTAGGCCAACTCACACACCTGGACTATTTCATTGGATACCTGCTACCTCCCATCGACACAAGTAATTTTTCTAGCAAGGCTTAGGCAAATGGTAAAACATCATCCTACATTTTTTGCCTCTGTCGGGACTGGAACAATGGTCTCCCATAATTTTTGTCCCACTTCATTGATTGTTAGACCAAACCCTTGAGTTCACTCTCGGTTATTTTTTTCATCCATGTTTCTAAAAGTATCACATTTTTCACCAGAACAATCACCTAATCTCATTAGAAAATAAATGGAGCCAGTTATTTCACCACCCTAAGGGTAAGAGGGTTGGATTTTTTATGGTTCGCTCCAAAATACGAACCATCAAATTCTGGAGGGTACTAGTTGTAAGGCCCCGGAAAATTTCGCTAAGTAATTGAGGATCTCGTGGTGTCACGTAGGCTTATTATAATATTTTTATGTGCTATTAACATGGTGTACATCCATTGGATTTGGTAAATATGTGTATAAGTCTTATGGTAAGTAATTTAGGGTCCAAGGAAAGGCCTAAGTCTAAGAAAATTTGGAAAAGTTCATAATAGGCTAAAATTCCCAATGAGCTTGCACTAGTCCATACTTTGAGCGAGCATATCTAAATGTGTATAAGGTTTTATGTGATGGATCACCTTTCAAATTAAAGGTCTTCAAGTCTAGTTTCCAACGCTTCAAACCGTTCGTCATTTGTACATTCCTACACAAAGTTATGATCAAATTACCAAAAGCTGGAAAAATGCGATTCTGCGGTGAAATGTGCGATCGCAGAAAGAGATCTGCGAACAGCAAAACCATTCTGCGATCGCAGAATGGTCGCAAAATGAAGCAGAAGAGCCCCGTTCTGGGCACCGAGACGCATCTGCGGCCCGCATACCCATTATGCGATGGATTCTGCGATCGCGTACTTGATTTCGGAGGATTAATTTCCCTATTTTTATAACCCGACCCCATTTTAATATATAGGCTTTAGGGTTCATTTTGGGGTCATTTCTTACTGATTTTAGAGAGAGGTGAGAGCATTTTAGAGAGAGAAGGAGGAACCCAACATTTAAATCATCCAAATCTTGCATCAATCTTCAAGAATCAAAGAACCCAATCACAAGTTCTTCATCTAAAAGGTACGATTCTATACCCTAGATTTTAATTTCGAGTTTGGAGTATAAGATGGGTTATTGAGGTATGATTCTTAGGTGTATTAGTATTGTGTATACATGCATGTACAACTTAGATTTATGGGAAGATTGTTTAACATAAATAAGTAAAGATTGGGTTAGGGAATGAAGGAAATCTTGAAAAGGTGATTTGAAATCAAGACGGTCAACTAGTATTTGATAAAAAGTTCAAATGAGCTAGAATTATGAATATCTTCCTAATTTGTGTTAAATTTTGCTATGTCTCAAAATAGATTGAAGTTGCTAGAATTTCCGGAATATCATAGTAATTAAAGGAAAGCTCAAGAAAGGTATGTATGGCTAAAACTCCCTCTTCTTAGAAATTGAGCTACCATGGTGTCCCTGCATATGATTGTAAGTCCGGAATTTGATTTATGTAGTATTCATTATTTCAAAGGATTTGGGTGTTGCAAGAATATATGTGAAGGATGTACCTCAATGTGTTTAATACGTTATTCTTGGTAAATGAGGATATGTGAAAAATGGGAACTATGTGTTAAAATGCCTAGACTTCAAGTCAAGTTTAAAATGAGATTTTGATGCCAAATTGTGTGAGAAAACTCGTTATGATTGATCCTTTGAATTGTTCTTATGTATACCAAAATGTATTTGATTGATTGTGTCTATTTGTTGGTAATGTACAAAGATGTTTGGAAGTGAAGTAAATGACTGTGTAAATGTGGTAAGATTGAACTTTGGATTCTTGTT
>MU699271.1:3384-25009 GCA_026770625.1 Nicotiana glauca | reverse complement strand
TTTTCAAAATCCAAAACCAAGCCCTAGCTTCTCCAATTTACACCCCAATTTCAGTGATTTAGATGAAGATTCTAGGATAAAATCACGTAATTAGTCCATAAAACTTACCTCCAATCGGAAACTAGGTGAAAATATCTTACTCCCTCGTCCAATAGCTTCTAACTTTTCCCAACAACGGAGAAAATAGGTTTTGCTCACGTCTGAAATGATACTTAACTGATTCTGCCCGACCATTAATTCCTTCATCGCGTTCGCGACATACACCACGCGAACGCGATGGGCAAACTTTTAAAATTCCAAAATTCTCGTATGCGAACGCGATCTCCTGCTCGCGATCGCGATGCACAAGCACCTGGACTCACACGAACGCGGCACAACCTTCGCGATCGCGTATAAGAAAAATACTGGCCTCCCAAATCCTTCTTCGCGAACGCGTTATTGCTCTCGCGAACGCGTCACTTCTGATCCTTCCTCTACGCGTTCACTTCAGACTCTTCGCGAATGCGTAGGCCAAATCCTCAAACCCCTATTCTTCTTCTTCGCATTCGCGTTCATCGCCCACGTGAACGCGATGCCTTAAATACCTGCAATTTCATGACAGCAAATCTGCTCATATTCTTCATCAAAAATGATCTGTTTGACCCCCGGAATCACCCACGAGGCCCCCGGGACCTCAACCAAAACCACCAACCTACTCGAAAACACGATACGAACTTTTTTCAATCATAAAAACACATCCTTAAACACAAAAATCATCAATTCAAGGCGGATTCAAGCCTAAGTTTCAACTAAAACTTCCGAAACCTACATTCAATTAAAAACCCGACCAAACGATGTCCGAATGACTTGAAAATTTGCAGACGTATCCAAAATCACCTAACGAAGCTACTGCAACTATCGAAATTCCATTCCGACTCCTAGATCAAAATCTCACCTATCAACCGGATTCCGCCAAAATTCCAACTTCGCCAATTCAAGCCTATTTCTACACCGGACCTCCAAATTCAATTCCGATCGCTCCTCTAAGTCAAAAATCATCTCCCGAAGCTAGTCGAACCACCGGAATTCACATCCGAGCCCTCTAACCACATAGTCAACTTCAGGTTGACTTTTCTGAAACAAACTCCCTTCTAAGAGGCTATATGCCTTATTTTCAACCAGAATCAGTCCAAATTCACCCGATAGACTCTAATACTGATATAGAACATGAAACAACACAATAAGGGGGAAACGGGGCAGTAACTCTTATGACGACGGGTCGGGTCGTCACAGAGACACCTCCTATGTTCTTGATCAGAGATAAGAGCCCGAGCAGTCTCTGTAATTGGTGGGCTAGTTTTGCTACATGGGAACGAAATCGAGTATTTAAGCACCTCAAGTTCCTCGCAAACATAATTGGACTTAAGCCTAACAGAGATTTAATAGAGGCTCTAGTGGGTTTTTTGGACCCCGCGAACAATGTCTTAAGGTTCAAAGATTGTGAAATGATGCTCATATTGGAAGAATTAGGTAGTTTCACCGGATTGGGGAGATACCTTCGTGGGAAAAAGCCTACTGCTCCAAGAAAAGTTGGTGTGAATAGCTTTTTAAAGAAATTATGCCTCCATCGAATTCCAATGGTTTGCTCAAATGAAGCTTGGGTTCCATTGGAATATCTTTATGACAGGTTTGGGGACGAGAAAGGGTTTGAAAATTTCTCGAGCATAGAATTTGTCAACCAGTTGAGTTACGATGCTTGGAGGGAGTTGAGATTCTTCGCTTTCATGATATCATTTCTAGGGATAATGGTCTTTCCAGACCGTAGTTGGCGCATTAGAATTCAATTGGTTGCGGTAGTCTCACATTTGCAAAGTAGTGAGGATAATATCATTCTTTCCATGATTTTGGGAGATATTTTTCGAGCTTTGACCCGCTGCCAAAAGGGTAAGGATTACTTTGAGGGATGCAATATTTTGCTGTAGATGTGGTTCATAGACCACATTTATCATCATTCAATAGTAATAAATTTCAATGAAAACTAGCTGAATTACATTAGATGTCACCCAGACAGGGCCGCAAGTTGTAATCTTTCAGAGGGGGTGAGGGCCTGGTGGAAATTACTTGGTTCATTGAGTGCTGATAAAATCACTTGGAATTATTATTGGTTCCCTTCTTCTAGGGTCATGCATATGTCGTTGTATGGCCCGTTCTTCACACTCATGGGTTTTAGAGGTTTCCAACCCTAAGCGCCCCTATGCATCATGCGCCAGCTAGGGAGAGAGCAAAAGAGGCCCCCAATTGAGGACATGCGTCCGTTCGTGTGGGAATTCAAGGGAGAGGAACCTCCAAGGGAGTCTTATCCACAAAAGGTTTTGGTTTTACGGCCGATTTTCTGATTTGGATGAGATAGTAGCTGATCGTAAACGTGGGGAGGTAATCCTCGCATAACTTGAGTGGTTTCACAACCAGACTGTCCCCGAGCAAATGCCAGAAAGATCCATACGGTGAAAGTACAAGAGGGGGATAAATTGTAAGTTATTAAAATAAATCGCCTATAAGTTGACTTATAACTAGAGTAGTCGACTGAATATGGTAATCTAGCAGGTATGATAACTGAAAGTAAAATGCAGAAAATAATTGCAGGAATTAAAGACACCGGGATTTTATACTGGTTCGGATTCAATATGAATCCTAATCTAGTCTCCTTGGGTTGCAAGGGAGTTCTCTTCTAGTAAATGAGTTTCTTCTGAGTACAGATGTGATTCTCTAGCACTCGTTTTGATACAATGCCTCACCAGTTGTGTACCCTCTTTCTATCCCTGACTTGTTACACAGTAGATTTAAAGCTACTATGCTTGTTTGCAGTAGAATAAAGAGAGTGATTTGGTTTGATCAAAGTATGTCTAAACTAGGGTTTACACAGGAGTATTTATACTATGATGAACGGTAGAGGTTTGTCAACCCAAGGGTTTTGATCCTTGGAAAGAATTGATTCTTTCCATGAATAAGGAGTGAGCCGTTGCTTCGCTTGATTTCTTTCCTTCGGCAGAGGATAGCTTTACGAGATTTCTCCTTCATTGTTGGATCTTCCAAAAGCAGTCGCTTCCCAAATCTTACCGCATCTTTTATTCTTTAGTGATTCTGCCTTGATTATTCCAGCTCTGCTAATCACTGATCTTCTCGCGCCTTGATTATTCCAGTTTAATCACTGATACTGCTGATTTGATTTTCCCAGATGTACGAAGCTAATCCTGATTTGCTGATCTCATATAGATTTATTTCTTTCCTTGTAAATCTTTGCGAGTAAATTCTTCCCTTGTTCGTCATGAACCATCCTAGCAATTCTTCTTTACTTCTTTGACTTCCTGCACATGTATATTAGTTTCATCATTAAAACATGATCTAACAATCTCCCCCTTTTTGATGATGGCAAAATAATATACTATGTGTAAGGAAGTAAACATCAGTCAACTTTCCTATGTTTTATTAGTCGACTTGACTCCCCCTCAATATATGCAGTCGACTTGACTCGTCCATGAATCTCCCCCTCAATGTATGCAGTCGACTTGACTCGTCCATGAATATTCCCCTCAATGTATGCAGTCAACTTGTACCTGATAGTATATATATAGGGTACTACCTATGCATATATATGATGTGTGCAGTCACGTTCACACATAGTCGACTTGTACCTTTGCATATACACATAACATAATTTCTCCCCCTTTTTGACATCAGCAAGGAGGGATTAGAAACATAGATACCAAATTAAGCAGCTAGCAAAAGCAGAATTATCCAACGGCTAAAGAAATAGCCCATAGTAGCAAAAAACAAACTTATCCAAGGGCACAGCCCACAATACCACCAGAACAAGTCAAAAAAATATTTTTGAAAAACATCCACACTAGTGGCGCAGGGAATAGGTAAGAGTGTTGCAGATGGTTTCCTTCAACTGTTCGAAGCTTGTATTTCCAGCGATGCTCATACCATCCAGCCTGTCGTGAACCTCCTTGAGAGCTTTGACAGCATTCTCCCTTACTCTGAGAACAACAACTCTGATTTTGGACACGTCAGACCCTGTTTCCTTTGAAATAGAATGAATGTCACCCATAATGGTCTGAGTAGCGGAAAGAATAGTCTTGATGTCAGAGAGTTTGGAGTCAATGAAGCTAAGATTCTCACTCAGCTCAGAACTGACAAGAGTACGAGGTGGAACAGCTGATGAATTTTTGGTTTGCATAGGTGCCTGTTTTGCTTCACTCTCACTTTTCTTAACCTAGGAATCCTTGATACTCACATACCCCATACTGGCAAAAGCTCTAGAATTGTAGGAATTGGAGACAGTAATGAAGGAATAATCAGACAATGAAATTTGATGGGCTTACAGAATATGGGTGATTGCCATACCATACTGGGATCTTCGGCACTCTCTATCATCAAATTTATGACCTGGGAGAAAAGCTTGAGTTTGAGTTTGGTGTTAAAGCAGTAGACAAAGAATGTATCCCTTTGAGAGAAGGTAGAAAAAGAACCAGTACGGGGACGCAAGGTTGTTGCCACTATATGGGCCAGAACCCAAGTTTCAAAACTTACATCACTAGGACCTAATTGGTTTGGAAGGGTTTTAGAGGGACATTCAGCAATGCATTGTTTCACTTTGTCAAAAGAAATTTCAAAGTTCTCAGGCCATACATTTTTAAGAATAGTAAGGAAACCGGAGTAATGACATTGAAAAAGTGAGTCAAACAGGGCACAGTCAAGAACAATGCGCTTACCTAGTACTAGAGATTCTAGCCTATCTGGCTTACTAGAGCAGAGATTTGCATAAAACATACGAACTAAGGGTTTATCTACCTTAGGCGGAGAAATAGAGAGAAATTTTTCTCACCCCTGATAGACAAAGAAATATTTTAACTTACAGTTGAGAGCTTCCATATCATCAAGATCCACGACTCTTCCATGGGCGATTGGCTTATCCTTGAGAGTAATAAAAAGATGCCTGATTGAGGTATCCCAGAAATTTAGGTCAGAATCGAGTGAGGTAGAGAAATCAACCTTTAATTTCTGTGGAGTGGATGAGATGGAAGGATCTTCCATGGGTCGTTTGCCTAAGGCTTTTTCACCTAGAAGTTGAGAATGTTCAGAGAAATCACCCTGAGATGAGGCGTAGCCTTCAGAGTGATCAGGCCCTAGGTCTACTTGCTCAGAAGGCGCAGAAGGGGGTTTCGCCTTAGAGCGGGAGCTTTTTCTAGTAGATGCAGAGGGGTTCGTGGAATGTTTCGCCATTGAAGAAGAGGGTATTTGCACAAGGTTATGGAGAGAAGATGGGGATGGGAGTGACTGAAGAGGTTTTCTACGCTGAACATAATATCTGGTCGACTTGCTATCATATATAGCGGTGATCCAATCATTCCCCTGTATTTTGTTTCATCGACTAGGGTGCCCTGTTCATCTTTGTCTAAATTTGTAGCAAGGCTCATAAGAGTGCCAATTGATTTTGCACTGCTCATGCCAAATTTTTGAATCAACTCCTTTTTTTAGAAAATATTCCACTAGGCAGGCTGCCTAGTGGCTACTATATAAATAAATCCCAAAATAGGGTCCAATACATACAAGATGCCTGAATACTCTATAAAGTGCATAAACCTACCAGCTACTACTAATGATCTAAAATGACAAACTACTGAGCTACCTATTACACAATAAATCCATCTCATGTATGTGTATGTGAATTCTAATGACAATGGCAAATACTAAGTAGCACCTATAAAACTCTCACCAGGCGCCAAAGTATGCATTCCAAAGACCAAATTGAATTCCAAACCAATACACCACAGGATTACAGGACTCCAAACTGCTATAATGTTCCAAGATTCAACTGTGAATATCATAACTCTCAATTGCCTCCTCATCCAACATATCCTATGCACTGTACTGACACCTACAGAATGAGAGTGTAAACACTCTAATACCAGTGGATAATGATCATACAATACACTAAGAAATGAAACATTTTGATGAAGGAAAAGATGTAGTAGTCTTGTGTGAAGCCTCAACCGTGAATCTACAGCATCATGAGTCTATAAGACTTTTGTAGTTGAAATCAATGTGGACCAGACTTGAATCCTTAGGTTGAACAAATCAGAAAACCTACACAATGCTAACAAAAACAAAATCGTGAATCTGTAAATGCAATGTATAGACTGCACTGCTCCATTCATGTATAAAACCTCATGTATATGTGCTAGACCTTGATGATCTCCTTTAGGCTCAAAAAACTGCTTTAAAATCTCTTTCCAATTATTTAAAATGCACAGCAACTCAAATAAGAGATTACAAAATAAAGCTGTGAATATATCCCTAATGTCCATCCGATGTTTCTCTTTGTACTTATCTACTACCATCTGCAATGTTCCTTGTAATTTTCTACCATATAGTCATAGAGTCTCCTTATAATAAGTATGAAAACACACTAATACCACTGAGTAATGCCCTATAACTATACAACAGAATCCACACAGCATCCAACTTGTACCCAAACCAAAAATTTTCTTTCTTGAAACAGAATGTATACTTCTCCTATGTGAGTTTAATTTCTTAACTACCTTGCCCATTAAGTGACACACTTTGAACAAAGCTAAACAACCCCTAGAATGAGCATGATGCCATGCTAATACCACTGGTAGATTATTTAGCAATGTCCAGTAACATATATTGTGAGCTTTAGGCAGTACTATGACAAGATTGTTCATCAGTCTGGATCTTTATTCTTTGCAACTCTAATCCTAAGGTTTGGAATCAGCTCCTTTATATATTTAGTCTGACAAATAAAAGTTCCTTCTTCGGTTTGTTGAATTTGTAGCCCAAGGAAGAGCGTGAGTTCACCCATCATGCTCATTTCAAACTCGCTTTGCATAAGATTTGAAAATTCCTTGCACATAAGAGGGTTAGCACTACCAAAAATAATATCATCAACATAAATTTGAATAATGAGATTACCTTCCATCGATCGTTTAATGAACAAGGTAGTGTCTATTTTACCTCTGGTAAAGCCATGATCAACAAGAAAAGCACGCAGCCTATCATACCATGCACGTGGAGCCTGTTTCAACCCAGACAATGCTTTAGTAAGCTTGTATACATGGTATGGAAATTTTGAATCCTCAAAGCCTAGAGGCTGTTTTACAAAGACTTCTTCCTCGATGAATTCGTTCAAAAAGGCACTTTTGACATCTATTTGAAATAGCTTGAATCCTTTAAATGATGCATATGCCAAGAGAATTCGTATAGACTCCAAGCAAGTTACTGGGGGGAAAAGTATCATCATAGTCAACTCCTTCTTGCTGTGAATAGCCCTGAGCAACTAATCTTGCCTTATTTCTTATGACTTTTCCATCCTTTTTCAATTTGTTTCTGAATACCCATTTTGTTCCGATCACAGACAAATTATCAGGTTTAGGTATTAGTTTCCACACTTGATTCTTGCTGAATTGATCTAATTCCTCTTGCATGGGTTGCACCCAGCTTGAATCCTTCAGTGCTTCTTCTACCTTTTTGGCTCAATTTGAGAAATCAATGAAATATTTGCTTTCTTTTTAAGGCCATCTCTGGTTTTCATTCCTTTGTTTGGATCCCTTATAATATATTTCTGCGGGTATTCGGGTTCGTTTCTCCATTCATTTAGTCTTATTATTTTTGTAGTCGACTCTGCATGTTGATCTGGAGTATTGTTGTTGTTTTCTTTAGTTGACTCAGTCATGCTAGCCGTGTTAGTCGACTCCTGTGGTTTTCCTTTGTCCTGAGCTTCTTGAGTTTGATCTTCGCCACCTGCAGTAGTTCCTTTCCTGACCAAGGGATTATTTTCATCGAATATAACGTGTACAAATTCTTCTACACATAAAGTACATTTATTATAGACTCTAAAGGATTTGCTATTTAATTAATAGCCAAGAAAAATGCCTTCTTCACTTCTTGGATCAAACTTTCCAAGATTGTCCTTACCATTATTGTGAATAAAATAAATATTTGCTTCCAAATGGATAAAAATAACTGATATTTGGACGTTTAACTTTCTAGATTTCATAAGGGGTCTTTTTCAGAATTGGCCATATGAGGCAACGGTTGAGGATGTGACATGTAGTACTTACACCTTCTGCCCAGAAATGGTTTGGCAATGAATGTTCTAGTAGCATAGTTCTTGCCAGGTCTTGGAGAGTTCTGCTCTTTCTTTCCACAACCCCATTTTGCTGTGGTAAGCATGGTGCAGAGAAATTGTGAGTGTATCATTTATCATAACAGAAGTCTTCAAAAGCTCTGGTTTCAAATTCTCCTCCAAGGTCACTCTGAATTTTTTAGATCAGATATCCCTTTTCTCTTTCAAACCTTTTGCAGAAAACTTCAAAATTTCTTAAGGCTTTATCCTTATGATACAGGAATATTACCCAGGTGAAACGTGAAAAAACATCAACAATAACAAAGACATATTTCTTACCTCCTATGCTAGCTGTTCTAGTAGGTCCGAATAAATTCATATGAAGTAATTGCAAAGGTTTTGAAGTAGACACTATATCTTTGTTTTTAAAAGAGTTTCTGGTTTGCTTACCCATTTGGCATGCATCACAAATTTGAGTTCTAGAAAAATTCAGTCTAGGCAAGCTAATAACTAAATCATGCTTGGACAATTTTTCAATCAAATGCATGTTCGTGGCCAAGTCTTCTGTGCCATAACCAGGGATCATTAAACATAGAGGTTAAGCAGATGTGACCATATATATTTTCAAATCCATTAAGTATATAAACATTTCCATACCTTTTTCCAGGGAGAATTATCTTACCTGATTCGTCTTTAATGGCACATCCTATTTTTTTAAACTTTACCTCATAACCTGACCTGCAGAGTTGACTTATACTCAGGAGATTGTAGTTTAGTCCATCAACAAGATATACTTCTTAATGTCACAATTGATGTTGAAGGAAATTGTTCCACTACCAACAATGTTGCCCCTTGAATCGTCTCCAAATTTTACACTTCCTCCATCTATCTTTGTAACTTCTTTGAACAGGTTTTTATCACATGTCATGTGACTGGAACACGGACTATCTAGATACCATTTTCCTTTGCGCCTTACTCTATGGTGTCCCTTCAAAACAAGATGATCACTTCCTTCTAGGTACCCAAGCTTGCCTGGGTCCTGGTGAGTTAGTATTACTAGGTTCAGAATTTTTTGGCTTCCAAACCCATCCTAACATATTAGATTTACGAAAGTGACAACCAGAATATTTATGCACACTTTTATTACAATAATGACATTTAGCTCCAGACCTGTTTTCAGGTCTTTCATAAGTGTTAGAACTAGCCGATATAGATTTAGTTGGTTCCTTCCTAGTTGACTTGTAAGTCATCTGTTTCGACCGACTGGTCGATTTGGTTCTGATTGGTTCCTTTCCAGTTGACTTGTAAATCATCTGGTTTGACCTGACAGAACTGTGACTGGTGGATTTGCGCAAGCTGTTAAGCTGCATTTGCAACTCCTCAAACTCTTCTTGAAGTACTTCTTTTTCGATTTCACATACTTCATGTTTGAGTTTGTAATCTTTGACTTCCTTAGTAAGTCTCTTAAGTTCATTCATCATTCTTTGAGACTCCTTTGAGGTAGAATCAAGAATATCCTGAAATTCATTACATCTTTCACAGTCATAAGCTCTTACCTCGCTAGTTTTACCTCGTGCCATGTCATCTGAATCATCTTCATTTGTCCAGCATCTTGAGATTTTGTTTATTTCCTTTTCTAGAATTGTCATAAAACAAAGATTTGAAATTTCTTCATGGTCTGATTCATCCTCATCGCTCCAGCTTCCGAAAGATTTGTTCTTGTTGAAGCCTCTAGAGATCTTCCTTTTTAGTTCTGGACATTCAGCTTGAATGTGCCCAAATTTTCCACATTTGTAGCATTTTCCGTCGTTCTTTTCCTGTTCATTGTATTGCCTGGATCGTCTTGGAGGGAATCTTCCTTTCTTTGTGTTTCAGTATCTTCTCATCAGTCCATCCATGTTCCTAGACATCATAGCAATCTCTTCTTGTAGAACTTCAGGATTATCGATTTCATTTTCAGCCAATTCAGTAGAGGCTTTGAATGCAACTATTTCCTTTTTCTCCTCTTTTGATTTGTCTTTTTCAGATGCGTCCTTTCGAAAGCAATAAGTTCTCCTCATAGTTCATCATAGGATAATTTTTTTAGGTCTTGAGATTCCAGCGTGACTACTTTGGTCTACCAAGTAGTTGGCAAACTTCTAAGAATTTTTTGACCTAACACCACTGGTGTAGGGTTTGCCAAAAGCCTTTAAGTCACTGATTATCTTACTAAACCTGGCAAACATTTCTTTAATGGATTCTCCTTCTTTCATTAAGAAGAGTTCGTAGTCATGAACTAGCATGTTGGTGTGAGTTTCCTTTACTTTGCTGGTTCCCTCATAAGTGACCTCAAGTTTGTCCCACATCTCTTTGGCTATATCACAACTCGATATTTTCTCATATTCTTCACCACTTATAGGGTTGTGAAGCAGATTTCTTGCCTTGTTGTTCACTTGTACAGCTTTCAGTTGGTCCTTTGAGTATGAGTCTATGTCATCAGGATCAGCGAGTGGTGGAATGCTAGCAGGTAGTGGATAATTTCCCCTTTTGATGACTCTCCATACTTTAGCATCGTATGCTTTGGTAAAGATTTTCATTTGTACTTTCCAGTGAGAGAAATATTGTCTATTGAAGTATGGTGATCTAACTTGTGAAGTTCCTTCCTGAAAGAGAGCTCCTATGATAACCTGATTTGCCATGATCTTTTCTCACAAGTTGTTAAGCAAAAGGTAAAATGTGAGCTCTGATACCAATTGAAAGTACAAGGGGGGTGAATTTTAAATTATTAAAATAAATCACTTATAAGTTGACTTATAAATAGAGTAGTCGACTGAATATGGTAGTCCAACAGGTATGATAACTAAAAGTAAAATGCAGAAAATAATTGAAGGAATTAAAGACACTAGGATTTTATACTGGTTTGGATTCAGTGTGATCCTAATCCAGTCCCCTTGGGTTGCAAAGGAGTTATCTTCTAGCAAATGAGTTTCTTCCGAGTACAGATGTGATGTATATCGCTCAATTTCTCCAGCACTCATTTTGATACAATGCCTCACCAGTTGTGCACCCTCTTTCTATCCTTGACTTGTTATACAACTGATTTAAGTAAGCTATTATGCTTGTTTGCAGTAGAATAAAGAGAGTGATTTGGTTTGATCAAAGTATGTCTAAACTAGGGTTTACACATGAGTAGTTATACTAGGATGAACGATAGAGGCTTGTCAACCCAAGGGTTTTGATCCTTGGAAAGAATTGATTCTTTCTAAGAATAAAGAGTGAGCCGTTTCTTCACTTGATTTCTTTCCTTTGGCAGAGGATTGCTTTATGAGATTTCTCCTTCATTGTTGGATCTTCTAAAAGCGGTCGCTTCCCAGATCTTATCGCATATTTTATTCTTCTGTGATTGTGCCTTAATTATTCTAGCTCCGCTAATCATTAATCTTTTCATGCCTTGATTATTCCAGTTTAATCACTGATACTGCTGATTTGATTTCCCCAGATTTACGAAGTTAATCCTAATTTGCTGATCTCATGTAGATTTATTTCTTTCCTTGTAAATCTTTGCGATTGAATTCGTCTATTGTTCGTCATGAACCATCGCAGCAGTTCTTCTTTACTTCTTTGAGTTCCTGCACATGTATATTAGTGGCATCATTAAAACGTGATCTAACATACGGCATGCAGTTGATTGGGAGGAGGAGATCGAGTCCAAAGTTAGAGAAACTAGAAGGGAAGTATCACAAGTGTTCCAATCTCGTATTGACATTTTACAAGAAGATAAGGGCATTATGGAGACAACCATGGACATACAGCAGGCAGATTTTGAGCGGGAAAAGGCTCAGTGGGCACGAGAGAAGCAAGCAATCAAAGCCCAAATTCGAAAGAAGAACATAGTCACAATCGCTCAGCAACAAGAAAAGGGAGAAGCCCAGTTCAGGGTAGTCAGTTGAGTCAAGCAAGGAGAGCCAGATCGCGGAGTTTGAAATAGAAAGACACCACTACTAAAAGGTGATTAATCAGTTAAAAGCGGAGTCGCTGGATGTTTGGTTCCAGAAAGATATGGCCTTGGACCGTATGCGTGATGCGCTAGATCTAGCTGAGACTCGTGGTTAGCAAAATCAAGAGTTGCATGTGGCTCAAGAATATATTAAGGGAAAAATCCTCGAGGTAGACAAGTATACCTCAAGAGCATGCAGGATTTACCAGGGAATGATGCCCGAGTGGTTTGCAGAAGTATCATTTAACGTTGCTCGTCATATATCTGCAGACTTGGAGAGAATACACCGCAATGTTGGGGGTCAGCTGTAGAAACAAACGCCTTGATTACATTGATGCTGGTGGATTCTACTACAAAGATCAAAGTCTTCTTTTAGTTATCAGTGCTTTTTCATTATTCTTTTTTTTTGCTTTTGAGTTTGAAGAGTCTTTTGGTGTTTTGAGTCTTGTTATTTTGCCTTTTATCCTAAAAAGTTTATTTGAGTCAGGTCTGGTCTTGTTTATCTTTATGTAATTCTTATTGTTAGAGTCTTGTATAAAAAAAATTATATATATTGAAAATAAATGAAAAAGATTTTGTTTAGAAAAATTCAAAAACGAATCAAAAGATGTTTGTTTAGTAAAAAAAAAAATGGTCATGTATCTGGGCTACGTAATGATCTGATTCATGTGGCGACATGATACGTAGGCAACCCACAAAAGGTTCGATCAAATATTTTTTAGATGACTCTAATGTCAGGGATCAAAATAAGGCGACTAAAAAAAGAGAAGAAGGAAAATACAGTGTCAATAAGTAACAAGCTGATAAACCGGAATAAAACATGAAGCCTTCCAAAAGCATATTAGAGATGGTGATATTTTAGGAGCATAGCATATCTATGTATGATTTCTATCTGTAAAATGCTTAACCCTAACACATTTGTTGCCTCTTACTCAGTAAGCTTAAGGTGGTTGGTTTGTGGTGAAACTGGCAACATGTCATTACTTCACAAGATCTAAGGGAGGTGGTAATGGATAATAGTGATGAAATCGAGTTGGTCAGTGACAGTCCACAGGGTCAGTCAGTTGATCAAGAGTCAGAGGAAATAAGAAAATTGAGACAGCAACTGTCAGATATATATCAAGCATTGGTTTCCGGTTGACCTCCACCCCAAGGTCCTTCAGAGGGAACTTCTACCATACCCCAGGCTACTCAACCATCGCTCCATACAACGAGCGATCCCATTCTACCAACAAGGTATGTGCCAAACTACAGCGTCCATGCTACCCCTAGTACCTCTAATATGCGACTTCCAATTGCACCGGTTAGGATTACCCCTCGCATTGTGTCTAGTGCACCGGTATATACAACCTCGCCACCACCTCCTGTGACGAGGCCAAACAATGAGCCACCATCTCATGCTTATGATGGCCAATACTATTCTCTAAGTGCGACTTTCAGGGTCTCGGGTCCATACAATCATACTCATCAGTACGAGTCACCAGTGGAAAATGAAAAGCTTTCCACGACGGTTGATCCAGATGAGATGGCCAGGAAAATGAAAAGTCTTGAACAGAATATAAAGAATATACATGGACTAGGTGGTCATAAAAGTGTTTCATTCAGTGATTTATGCATGTTCCCTCACATCCATTTGACAAGAGAGTTCAAGACCCTAAAATTCGAGAAATATGATGGACACGGCGACCCTATCGCCCACTTGAAAAGGTACTGCAACCAGCTGAGGGGCGCAGGAGGAAAAGAAGAGCTACTGATGGCTTACTATAGGGAAATCCTTGTGCTAGTAGCTTCCAAATGGTTCATTGACCAAGATATCTCTCACTGGCATGTTTCGGATGGCATGGCCCATGCCTTCATCAAACAATTTCAGTACAACATTGATATTGGACTGGATCGTAATTCTTTGTCCAATATAAAGAAAAAACCGACCAAAAGTTTTAGAGAGTATGCCATCAAGTGGAGGGAGCAAGCGGCTAGAGTTAAGCCACCCATGGACAACCACGAGTTGATCACTGTTTTTATGGAGGCTCAAGAGCCTGATTACTTTCAGAACATGATGTCCGTGATGGGTAGACCTTTCGCATAAGCATTCAAAATAGGGGAGATGGTCGAAAATGGCCTCAAGACTGGAAAAATTGTAAGTCAAGCTGCTCTCAAAGCCACCACCCAAGCTATCCAAAATTGGTCGGGAGGTTTGGCAAATAGAAGAAGAGAGATGAAGGGTCCATGATGGCTTCGGGATCTAGGGAGTTTCAAAAAAGGGGCATCGCACCCTTATGTGCAAATTCAGCAGGGGCACTCCAGCTAACCTCAACATTATTATCCCCTGCCAATTCCTCAATACTCTGTGGGCCGACCAAAATATACAGTGTTCAATGCTCAATCATATGCTCGGCCTCCCAATCAGCAGGTATGGGCACTAGCTCCAAGGGCCCCCCGACCTCAGTAGCAAAATTTTTAGGAACCAACAATGCTCATCCCAGACAGGATTATGGTCGAGAGCAGAGGCCGACAGAAAAATTCACTCCATTGGCTAAATCATATTCTAGTCTATTCCAGAAGTTGAAGCAAATGGGCATAATTGGACCCATCTCTCCCCACCATATGAATCCTGATTCGCATGGATTTCAAGCAAATTCTAGATATAAATATCATTCTGATGCCCAAGGGCATAGCACTGATGACTGTTGGACTTTGAAAATAGCCATAGAGAGACTCATTTCTGAAAAACTGTTTGTAGTAATGAATGGTGAGGACCCTCCTAACGTGACAAACAACTCGTTGCTAGCACACAATGATGTTTATTTTATGGGAATGATCGGCCGAGATCAAGAACACAAGCCGGTCGGTCGAGCAGAAATGATAGTGGGTGCAATTCAAGAAGGAGCAGTTCTAGAAGTAAGTCCCAGTCGAGATGTGCCATTGATTGTGAAAGGCGCCCAGAGCTCAAATAAGGCAACTTTATTTGTTCCAAAGATATCGAGGTTGGAAGTTCACTCCAGTATTCCAAACCCAAGGTTATATGTACTTGGAGGTCACCCCGTCAAAAAGGAGAAGTAGGGAGGGACAAAAGGTATAACAGAGCCGATCGTAATCAAACCTGCCGTGCAACCCCCTGTGACCAACACAAAAACCACTTCTTGGAACTACAACAAAACTGTGATGACCTACAAAGGCAAGGAAATCATAGAGGAAGTGGGGGAAACTGGAGGTTTAACTCGATCAGGGAGATGTTACTCTCCAGAAGAGTTGAGGAAGGCAAGCAAATTAGAGAAGGTAATTTGCCAATAAAGAAACCAGTCATTGAAGTAGATGCGGAAGAGTTTTTGAAAAAGATGAAAGTTCAGGATTACTCAATCATTGACCAGATAAGAAAGACTCCCGCTCAAATCTCTCTATTATCTCTGCTCCTACATTCCAAAGAGCATGCCTGTGTACTAATCAAGGTCCTGAACGAGGCACATATCTCACAGGAGACCACAGTGAATCAGTTAGAGAATATGGCCAACAGACTTTTTGAGGTGAACAAAATCTCCTTTACCAATTATGAACTTCCCGAGGAGGGAGCCGGGAACAATAGGGCTTTTAACTTGATGGTCAAATGTGAGGGTCATTATGTGAAGAGAGTCATGGTCGATAGAGGCTCAAGTGTAGGTGTATTCCCTCTCTCTACCTTGCAAAGCATGAAGATCGATACAGAGAGAATCCGACCTAGCAATGTTCGCATCCGGGCTTTTGATGGCTCAGCAAGAGATACCATTGGGAAGATCAACCTCACTATGACGATTGGGCCGATTGACTTTGAGATTGTCTTCCAAGTAGTGGACATGGCCACTTCTTATAACTTTTTCTTGGAAGGCCATGGATCCATACGGCCCGAGCTGTGCCATCCACCTTGCATCATATGCTCAAATTTGAACATGACAGGCAAGAAATTATTGTTCACGAAGAAGAAGAGTCTTCCACTTATAATGACCCACTAATCCCTTGTATTGAGGCCAAGGTAGGGTTTGAGTTCATTGTCTATCAGACTTTTGAAGTGGTTGTTGTGGACCATGTCGAGCAAGAAAAGCCCATTCTGCATTCTCGTCTTTCCGCCACATTTGTAATGGTGGCTGCAGTTATGATGTGACAACGTTATGAGCCAGGGAAAGGCTTGGGAGCATTATTTCAAAGAATTTTGGAGCCTATCTCTGTGTTCGGTAACCAGGGTACTTTTGGCTTAGGCTTCAGGCCAACACACCCAGACGAAAACAAAGTCAAACACCGCAAAAAGCATGGATGGGTCTTGCAACAGCCCATCTCACATTTTCTACACTTTTATCAAGCCACCACTCTGAGAGGGTCAAAACTCCTCGGCGCATGCAAGCATCGATGAAATTCGACATGGCCTCAGCAAGATGTTTTCTGAAGTGAATATGATCCAGGCTGGTGAAGGTGCTAGTCGTGCCGATATGCAACTAATTGACCCAGACACCATGCTCACCAACTGGGAAGCAACTTCTCTCCCCACAATGAAAGAGTCTTGGTAGTTTGCTTTTGCAGCTTCTTTTTTGTATTTTGGGTTACTTTCAGGGTTTAAATCCAAACATCTCAGTATGATTGTTTTATTTTGATGTTAACCCTTCTATCCTTTCGAATTCAATGAAATGCAGTTCAGTTTCATATTAAGTTTTCTACCTTTTCCTTTTCCTAATTCCTGACATTTTATTTCTATTTCAGTTTTGTTAATGCCTCCTTTAATAACATGACATGCATGCAGAATTCATGCCCAGATCTTAAAAATTTGTCTAATATCGAAATAATGCATCAAGAGGTTGAATATGATGAAGATGAGGTTGATGAAAATGAGGTTGTTGAGGTTGTTGATGAAGATGAGGTTGTTGAAAACAAGCCTAAGCCAAACCTCAATGAAATTAAGTCGATTAATATCGAAAGTCCTGAAAAAGTTAGAGAAACAAAGATAAGCATTCACACTGAACAAAAAACCAGAGATACCTTGATTCAACTTTTATTTGAATACAGAGATGTGTTTTCTTGGTCTCACGATGATATGCCGAGTTTAAGTGTTGATCTGGTGGTTCATAAGCTTCCTACGTATCCTAGTTTTGTCCAACAAAAGCAATGAAAATTCAAAACAGACATGAGTGACAAAATCAAAGAGGAAATAATGAAGCAACTAAGCGCCAATGTGGTTAGAGCTATTCGATACACCACCTGGGTAGAAAATGTTGTGCATGTGCCAAAGAAGGATGGAAAAACCAAAGTCTGTGTTGACTATAGGGACTTGAACTAAGCAAGTCCAAAAGATAATTTTCCTTTGCCAAACATCCACATTCTTGTAGATAATTGCACAAAGCATGAGATACAATCATTCATGGATTGCTATGTTGGGAACCACCAAATTCTAATGGATGAGGATGATGTAGAAAAGACCGCTTTCACCATGCCATGGGGTACCTATTGTTACAGGGTCATGCCATTCGGTTTAAAGAATGCAGGGGAAACTTACATGAAGGCCATGACCACCATTTTTCACGACATGATGCATAAAGATATTGAAGTATATGTCGATAAAGTCATCATAAAATCAAAGACACAAGTTGATCACGTGTATGATTTGAAAAAGTTCTTAGAACGGCTTCGAAGGTATGACCTTAAGCTTAATTCAGCCAAGTGTGCATTTGGGGTTCCATCTGGGAAACCCCTGAATTTTATAGTCAGCCGGAGAGGCATCGAATTGGATCCATCTAAGATAAAATCAATTTGAGATCTTCCACCCCCCAAGAACAAAAAGGAAGTCATGAGTTTGCTAAGGAGGTTGAACTACATCAATAGGATCATTACTCAGCTCACAACCACGTGCGATCCCATCTTTAAGTTTCTAAAAAAGGATACCGCTATCAGGTGGGTGGATGATTGCCAAAAAGCTTTTGACAGGATCAAAGATTATCTGTCAAAATCCCCTGTACTGGTCCCACCTAAACCTGGTAGGCCTTTGTTTTTATATCTATCGGTGATGGATAATTCCTTTGGATGCATTCTGCGGCAACATGATGCAACAGGCAAAAAGGAACAAGAAATCTATAACTTGAGCAAGAAATTCACCAATTATAAGGTTAAGTACACCCTTTTAGAATGGACATGTTGTGCCTCGAATTGGGTCGCTCAGAAGCTAAGACACTATCTTTTGGCCTACACTACTTACCTCATATCCAGAATGGATCCTTCAAAGTACATCTTCCAAAAGCCAATGCCCACTGGCAGGCTCGCAAAATGGCAAATCCTACTCACCAAGTTCGACATCGTCTATGTCAGTCGCACTACGATGAAAGCACAGGCTTTGGCAGAGAATCCAATTGATGATGAGTACATGCCACTTAGCACATACTTCCCAGATGAAGAGGTCAACTCAATGGAGAAAGTAAATCAAGACGATAACCCTGTGTGGAAAATGTATTTTGATGGGGCTGTCAATATCAAAGGAGTTGGTATCGGGGCGATCCTTATCTCACCTATTGGACATCATTAACCTGCAATGGCCCGACTTCGATTCTTTTGTACTAATAATATGGTAGAATACGAAGCTTGTATCATGGGTTGAAAATGGCCATCGATCTGGATGTGCATGAACTATTGGTTATGGGAGATTCCGACTTGCTTATCCAGAAAGCCCAGGGCAAATGGGAGACTCAAGATATCAAGCTTATTCCATACAAACAATGTGTGCAAGACTTGAGCAAAAGATTCAAATATATCGAGTTCAGGTGCATCCCTAGATTTCACAACGAGCTAGCCGATGCCTTGGCTACTTTAGCCTCGATACTCCTTTATCCAGGCAACACTCATATTGATCCATTAGATATCCAAGTTCGCAATCAACACGGTTACTGCAATATAATTGAGACAGAACCAGATGTTGAACCATGGTATCATGACATAAAATGATTCCTCAAAACAAGATAATATCCAAAGCATGACAAAGGAGATAAAAAAAGAACTATAAGGCGGCTTGCCAGTGGTTTCTTCTTGAAGGGGGAAATTTTGTTCAAGAAAACCCCAAATTTAAACTTGTTGAGATGCATAGATGCCACAGAAGAAGAGCGAATCAAGAACGAGGTGCATACGGGACCTTATATGAATGGATATGTTTTGGCAAAGAAGATTCTGCGGTCAGGGTATTATTGGCTTACTATGGAGCGAGATTGCTTCAGTTTTGTTCACAAGTGCCACC
Source organism: Nicotiana glauca (assembly GCA_026770625.1). Classification (NCBI taxonomy): domain Eukaryota; kingdom Viridiplantae; phylum Streptophyta; class Magnoliopsida; order Solanales; family Solanaceae; genus Nicotiana; species Nicotiana glauca. Next base: position 5,668 of record MU699271.1, on the reverse strand, counting down.
AATTCCAGATTCATAGTGACCTGGTTCACTCGCCTCCTTCGGTGTTGCATCCCATGTCCTCTCCTTGGCCTTCCGTTGCTTGGGGAATGGATGTTATTGGGCCAATTGAGCCAAAGGCTTCAAATGGGCATAGATTCATTTTAGTTGCGATTGATTACTTTACCAAGTGGGTGGAGCCCGTCACTTTCAAAGCAGTCACCATGCATGTAGTGGTAGACTTTGTCCATTTCAACATCATCTGTCACTTTGGTATCCCAAAGACGATTATAACTGATAATGCAGCCAATCTAAATAGCCATCTGATGAAAGAGGTATGCGAACAATCTAAAATCATGCATCGCCATTCTACCCCTTACCGACCAAAAGCCAATGGATCCGTTGAAGTGGAGAACAAGAGCATCAAGAAGATTCTTAGAAAGATGATCCAAGGTTCCAGGCAATGGCATGAAAAGATGCCTTTTGCTCTTTTGGGATACCGCACGACTGTTCGCACATCTGTTGGTGCAACTCCGTATCTGCTTGTATATGGAGCAGAAGCTGTAATACCCGCTGAAGTCAAAATTCCCTCCCTTCGAATTATTGTGGAATCAGAGATTGAAGACGCTGAGTGGGTCAAGACCCGATTAGAACAAATGATGTTGATCAATGAAAAACAGCTAGCAGCAGTGTGTTTCGGCCAGTTATACCAGCAAAGAATGGCACGCGCTTACAATAAGAAAGTGCACCCAAGGTAGTTTGAGGTACGCCTGCTAGTTTTGAAACGCATCCTTCCATACCAGGTTGAAGCTAAAGGAAAGTCCACACCGAACTGGCAAGGACCCTACATCATCAAGAAAGTGTTACCAAAAGGGGCCTTGCACTTGGTAGATGAATAAGGATGGGTACCAGACATGACTATTAATGCATATGCAATCAAAAGATATTATGTCTGATATATGGCCACTACAGAACTTTCACGCATTGATTTTCTCAGATCGATATGATGAAGGCTATCATTTGCTCGTTATCCCAAATAGGTGTCACTCTCTTGTTACCCCTTTTGAGCTTTATTTGTCCTCTTTGTTTGCACTTTCTGGAACCTGTGTACTTGTAAAAAAAAAGTCAAACAACAAATCTCTGAGTCATTGAACTGCGTCCGACCTGATTCTGAAAGGATACATAGGCAGCCTTACCCTGGGTTCGTTCCCATCAGAACAAAAATATATATTCTCAATACTCCAAAACTGGGTCAGAAGTTTGTTTTATTTTTACGGTTTTTCTGTAAAAACAGTTCCAAAAGTTGTAATTCAATTCAAGGTTCATTTCGCCTTTTTTTTTATCGTTCAAAAACTTTTGATCGATTTTTTGAGAATGTTTAAAGTCCCCATGCCAAGAGCATTGAGCAAACTCCCTCATGCAGTATCTTAGTTATAAAAAAAAGTCTAATCGGTGAAAACACGTACTAGCACTATAAGACGATAGTGAGCAGAGAAATGAGAGAGTCTTATTGGTGAAAACTCAGATGGGAGCCATAAGGCGATGGTGAGTAGAGAAATGAGAGAGGCCAGTTAGTGAAAACCCATAAAGGGTGCTACTATCCGAATGAGGGTCTTTGATTCTCCAACATGAGCACAACCAAGACAATTTCAAGATGAACATTTGTTGATACCCAAGTTTTCCCTATATATTTTTATACTCAAAATACTTTCAATATAGCACGTATATGCAAATGCAAGTATCCCTAAAGGTTTTGGTATTTTTTCCAAATTTTTAAAGATTTTTAAAACCAATTTATGGCCTATTTTGCACTATAAAATCCAATAATTATTCCCAAAACTTCTCATTTTGGTGAATAATTTATTTTATTCTCACATTTACACAAAAATATAATTTACATGATTTTTTATATAATTTTACAAGTCCATTTGGTATTTTTAAACTAAAATTTCATGAAATTGCAATTTTAGCCTATTTCTCGATTTAATGGCATTTTCAATCACAAAATCATTCCCAATGTTTTTAAATTTTACATATTGTTTTATTAAATTAGTATTTTTAATTTGATTTTTGAACATCATTTACTATTTTTATAAATTCAAAATGTGGAAAATTGGCTGTTTAAATTGTAGCCTCTTTACTTTCAATTATAGCCCAAATTAAACCCAAATCCCAGCCCAAATTGGACCCAATTACCCGACCCCTGACCCTATTTCTAACTCGCCCGGATCCTATATCAAATCAAGGCCGTTGATTGTTTTAATCAACGGCCCCCGTCTATCCTTCCTTAATTAAACCAACGACCCCC
>MU699263.1:66121-97410 GCA_026770625.1 Nicotiana glauca | reverse complement strand
CTCGTGTCTAAACTGCTTCTCGTGCCTGTTTAACTTCCTCTTCCCGTATCTTTCGTCACCAGATTCTTGTCTTTTTAATCCTTAAGAATTCCTAGACCTAAATGTTTCATTTAGGTACGAGATACGTATCTAAATTGCACCCCTTGCCTATTTTGAGTTCTTCTTCTCGTGTCTCTCAATTAATTATTACCTTTTGACCTTTTGACCAATCCACGTGTCATGCCACGTCATCTTTAATATAAATTCAGTTTTTCCCCAATACAGGCACGTGCAGAGGAGAAGTCTTCATGCCCCGGTGAGGAGGTGTGAGCGGTTGGTCATGGTGGGTACGAGAAGAGGTAGAGGGAGGCCTAAGAAGTATTGGGGGAGGTGATCGGACAGGATATGGTACGACTGCAGATTTCCTAGGACATGATACTTGATAGGAAGGTCTGAAGGTCAAACATTAGGGTTGTAGGTTAGGGGGTGGTAGAGCTTCCCTTACTTCTTACCGGGGTAAGGTAGGGTTGTTTAGGTTCGATCTAAGATGGTTTGCAGTTTATGTTGAATCAACACTATCCTTATTGTTTGTCTTAGCCCCGGACCTTATGTTCAGGTTACTGTTGTTGCATGTCATTCATCTTTTGGTTGTTATATTTCTGGTACTATTACGGTTTCTACTGGAGTTACTAATGAATTGTCTTTTCTTGTTTTCTTGTTTTTAGTTTTTTATTTCTGTCTTTCTGAGCCGAGTATCTATCGAAAACAGTCTCTCTGCCTTATCAGGATAGGAGGTCTGCGTACACATTACCCTCCCCAGACCTATTTTGTGGGATTTTACTGGATAGTTGTTATTTTCATTTACTAAAAGGGCAAAAGGTTTATGTATGTGGTAAGATTTAGTTTAGCCAATTTAGAGAAAGAGAATGATTGTGTTTAGCGGCTAATAAATAATTAGTTGTAGGGTAAATGGCATAAAGGATATTTTCATGTCAATGTTAATTTTTTGACCTCGGAAGAAAATAGGAATAATAACCTCTATTAGAATTTTGGGAAGTGCTTCCGGCACTCGCCGCATGTTTTGCTATGGTGATAATCAGCATGTGCCACAAAAATATGGCAATTTATCATATTTTTTTATAGGCAAAATACATAAGTTATCCCCTTGAATTATGACCCAAATTCTTATTACACATTTTCTAGGAATGAATATTAATTTACACATTCAACCTTTCCAAAGTGTATCTAATACACATCACTTTTTTATTAATCAGTTTTTCAGAATATGTGTAATATCACGCACGAATCAGACAGTAACACTCTCATTTAAAAAATAAAATAATTAAAATTACAAAGATACCCCTCATCTTCCTCATCTAAGCTACGATGGCCGTCTTCCTCTTTTCTCACCACCAGACATCATAGCTTCTTCATCCACCTTTTACTTCATAACAAAGCCACCATTAATTTAAAAAAAGTCACAAGAAAATACACCCAAAACTCCATCTTCGCTGAAAGTGAATCAAAATTTTTTGAACCTAGATCCAACTCATTTTTCATTTCACTTATGTAAAAGTTAGACCGCCATTAACTTCCATGTCACAAGTCAGCTATTTAAAAAATCATCCATTAATAAAATTAAAGAATGTGCAAATGCTTGCTTTAATGGTTGAAAAAATATCAGAAAATTCTCGCTTCCTGAAAATTCGATTTCGCCATGGGTAAAGCTCAAGTTAACCTTCTCTGCAACAAGAAGAGATATGAGAAATCGTGGAATGTCTATTCGAGAAGAAGAAAATCAGGTGGTGGAGCTCAAGGAGTAGCTACGGTAGAATTTTAAAAAAGGAAGAAGATGGCTCAATTTAAAATTTTAATAAACTAAAAAAAGTTGACATGTGACACAAAATTCTTCTGTTCACGCGACTCATTTGTTGGAAAAAACACGCACTATCCACGTGGGCAAAGTACTATGTATTAGATACACTTTGAAAATGTTGGATGTGTAAAGTAATATTCGTTCCTAGAAAGTGTGTAACAGGGAATTGGGTCATAATTCAGGGGGTAACTTATATATTTTGTCATTTTTTTATATGGCGATCATCAGGATTTGACATAATATGATAAATGTCATAAATTTTTATATGGCGATTACCAAAATTTGCAAAACATAACAGTCGCAAGAAAAATTCATATAATGATCACTAAAATTAGCAAAAACATGACAATTGCTAAAAAAATTTATATGGTGATCACTAGTATTTTCCACAAGATAAACCCTCAAAAAAATTCACATGGAAAAATTCTGGCAATGTATTATAAAATTCTGGTAATGTGCTTCAAAATTCGGGCAACGGAGTTATTTCTTAAATTTTCATAACGGGATCAGAGTATAAATAATAGTTCTAAAAATTTCACTCTGACATAATTTTCTGGTATTTTTAAATGGTAACAAAAATTATTTTAATCTTTTAAATATAAGCTCAAAAATAATAGATTGTTCAAAAAATAAGTGAAGTGGATTGAGTAACAAATATATTGGTTTGAAGGTTGGGATCCTAGTCGGCCTGAATTAGTAAAAAAAAAATGTAGCTATCAAATCACGAGTAACTCGCTTTGGGAGAAAAGGCTCTCACTTCGATAAAAACTCGTTAAGGGTCCAAAAATTATTAAAGAAAAAAAATCAAAAAACATGTGTAAGTTAGAAGAAAATATTAAAAACGAAAAAGAAGACAAGAATTAAAGACTGAGTGAATTCAAGAAATAGTTTTTTGAATTTAAGAGGTCTATTCTTGACTCGAATCCTAACAATAAGAATTAGCTAACGAAGAACTAATCACATTTGATAGAGAATTGAAGACAAAAGTAGATTGTAATACCCGACCCTTTTATAATAACAAGAATAATAATACATCAAAATTTATCTCCTTTATTGAATACCTAGTAGTGATATAAGATTTTGAATAGAGTTTAATCTTACCACCTTAAGTTAAGTGTTGAAGGTCGAACACAAAAGTAAAAGAAGAATCTCACAATTTTTATTGATAATAGTTTGTAATAATATAAGTCTGTATACAAAGAAGACATCACTTATATAGGTATATAGGGTCACAAAATTATGCCTAAAATAAGGAAATGAAGTCCTACACTACTTGGGACAACAAGTCTAACTACTTTAGGAAAAGAAAAAAGACTATAAAATAAAAATCAAGTTAATCTTGGAAAGTAATCCCAATAATCATAGGCAAATATAACCTTAACTACCTAAAAAGCATTAAATATGTCGTATCTAATTAGAAATTAATTTCATAAAAAAGTTTGACTTTTCCTCTCCAAACTTGGGTGGCAAGTAAGAGACTTTCCTTGTTTGATGTAGGACACCTCTTGAGGGCTTCTTGGACCGCAAGTAATCGTGAGGCTCCATGTGGTGCTCGTTGGGTGGCAAGTTCGGGTACATTTTAGGTACCAAGTTGGTCCAAAAGTAGACTTGTTTGGACATCCTTCAAATGCTGGTTTTGAGCTCCAAGTCATCTTTTATTGAATTGAAATTGGGCCATAAAATAATTATAACACCCAGCTAATTCATTTCCTTTAGCATTAAGCGCTTCCTCCAAATTAACAACTTTTTAATTTGCACTTGAAGTCCAATGACCTTGTTTTACAACTTTTTACATTGAGATTATTTTAATTACCTTATTAGAGATTTCAATGTGTCATTCTTGTACTTTAGTAGAGTTGAGATCCCTAGGAATCTATTATTCTCCTATTTTTGAAAAAAAATTCGTCATCGAATTTTTACCTTGCAAGAAATGGAAGACGCGCATTAGTAAATGACATCTATTAATTAGAAAAAATGGTAGGAATAACACAAGATAATGATCATATATTTACTTAACCCTATTAAGCCTAACAGGTATAACTATACCTCTTTAAAGTATATGAACGTCATCATCCCAATAAAATTTATACCTACTTCGATAAGTATAACAAAATCTCTCTTAGATGTACCAAGCAATGAAGCTTACAAGTCCAATTTGGTTTTATCAATAAAATAGTCCAAAATTCTTCATGACAAAGAAACTACAAAATATTAATCATGCCTCCATTTTATCCAAGTATCTATACAACATGTATCAATAGAACACTTTTATGATAGAGCCAACCATCATTAATTACAAATCTCATAGATTCTTCTGCACGTAAGCTTTTCAAATAAACACTTAAATCATCGAGAAGATTAGAAAAACTCATAAATCCTAAAGTAGAATTTTTATTCTATTCAAACTCATGATTGGAACCTCCCCCAATAATAATCCCAAGTTGATGAATTCTAAACAATTACCCAAATAGTCATCCAAAAAGTTATAAATAGGTTGATAAAGGAGTATTTGATCACTAATGTCATCATAACTATGCATCTCATCTTCACTAGTATCAAGCACTTTTATAAGTTCACCATTGACAGGATGACTTTAAGAATAATTTTTCATCGTACTGCAAAAATTATATCCCAATAAATTATAACATAAAACCCATTAGATACTTGAATAAGAGACGTAACAACAATTAATGCATTTTTAAGCCTTTCTTCATAAATACTACGCCTCTTTTCACCAAGTTGGAATACATAATCACTTTGTCAAATTCAAAAGAAAACAACTTACTCTTGCACTTGAATTTAGATATTATAATTAAGAACTTGATATGTATCAAAATATCATCATCCTCAAAAATAATAAAATCACCAACATAAAAAATAAGAGTATAGTTTATTACCTTCATAAATATCTTAGGTGTTCTAGAAAGCCTAGGAATGTGAATAAATTAATTATACACACTATACTTGGACTTATTTACACAATAGAACATCATCGCATTGTATTTTTTTATGCAATGGCTCCAACTTAGAAATGTTTTTAGGGAACTCCATGTAATAAACATGTAAACAAGAATCAAAATAGTCAAAAGATTTAATAAAAAAAAAAGAAATTAGCCTAGCTTTTATCTTTCACCATCAAACAGAATTTATGTTGCGTAATTCATCTTAGAATTCAATTGGATCCTTTGCCACCATCTCTTGCGCCTCACTTTTCCTTACAAAAGGTTTTCCAATACTTGGCTACACAAAATTACAAATACTAAAACAATAAAAAAATTAATAGGCTAGGAAGTAAAGAAATTTTGTTCTTGCTTATACTCTCTTTGGCTTTTATCATAATACCAAATTTTTCTGCACCCATGACTCTTTTCTCTCACAAAAGTTTTTGTCTTTTATTTACTCAAACCCTCTTGTTTCTCTGTCTCTCTCTATCTCACGGATTTTTTTTTATATCTCATGTCCTTCTCTCTTTTCTTTGCTTTCAAGTTTATTATTTTTCTCACTTGACATCTCATTCTCTTCACTCAATACAATCTATCGTTTTTCCTCTTTTGGGATATCAACATGCACTCCGTTACTCCTCTCATTCTTTTCTTTCTCATATTTTTTCATATTATCTTTAACAATCTTTTCATATTCACAAAATTGGGAGGGAGTCAAAGGGCCAAGAGTGAGTTACGTGATTCACAGAGCTATTCAGACTTATAGGTTGAGCCCTTTGCTCCATGTGTCACGACCCAAATTCCTTTACAGGTCGTGATGACGTCCAACTCCATGGTTAGGCAAGCCAACCCTAACAATTAGTGAGTTATCAATTATTTTATTAAATAATTCCGACATTCACTTAACTTATATTTAAAACAGTCCAATTTCATCGCAATAGAAATACAACCCAAAAATAATAGTCTACTAATGTGTGTGCCATGAACTAGTGTCACAAGTACTAAGGCAACTAGTAGAATGTACAGAAAGAAAACCACTATCCTATTGCCTAAAACAGAATAGACAGTACATAATAATAACAAAAGAAGAGAAGCTCCGGTAATACTGTTGAACGGCTCAGAAGGGGCAACTCACCATGAGATCTTGATCAGGAATCAAGAATGCCGGAGGGGTAACTAGATGCACCTGCCTCAGATCCTATACAGTTAAGCACAGAAGCATAGTATGAGTACATAAACAATATGTACCCAGCAAGTACCCAGTCTAACCTCGAAGAAGTAGTGACGAGGGGTCGACTTGCACATACTAAGGTCAATATCAATAATATATAAGGTTTACACTAAGCACAGATGGCATGTAAATAATGACATACTCAGAACAAGGAGCAACAATACATATATATATCGGATTCAGTCACGTCATATAACAACTTACATTTCAAGGCATTTAAACAAAGTAAATCATGGGTGCATTCCACATTAATAACATGCACACATTATGCCGAGGTCGTATGGCCCGATCCAATATAATAATGATTATGTAAAGCCATAGGGTCGAATGGTGCGAACCATAGATGCATCTATTTCTACCGAGGCGACCGACCCGATCCACAAATAGCAATTATTACCAAGAAGTCACATAAATGCGCATTTATAGTCAAATAATTTCATACAAGATCTCAAGTAAGGGCATATATTCATTAATAAATTTTCAATCCCTAACATGTACTAAGTGATCTCAGTAGCAAGCAAGAGCGTAAGCATTTGCAAATATTACATGATACGGGTCCTAAACTAGCAAGACAATTCGCATAATAGTATCTACGTACGGATTCTCGTTACCACGTATGTATGTATCCCCCACAAACAATCATATACATTTATTTAATTCACATAGGGTTTATTTTCCTCTTACGAGGTTAGAAAGAAAATTCACCTTGCTCCAAATCTCACTTCCTATATCAAGAACGCGCATAAACCCTCAATTCGGAGTCGTACGATCCACAACTAATCAAACGGGGTAAGAACTAGTCAATGAATTTATATTCTAACTATTAAAGCAATTTCTCAACCCTAAATACAAATTTCCTAAAATCCATCCCCGTGCCCACATATCCGGATTCTGGAAATTCTCGAGGGAAGTTATTATCCATAACCTAAGATCAAGAATATATGATTTTTACTTCATTCCATAACAAATTTTGTGGTAAAATCTTATTTTTATCCAAATTATGGATTTTACTCTAAACCCATAATTTTTACTAATTTACAAGGTGTAATCTACCCCTAAACTATGTATTAAACTCATCTCACAATGCTATGCTGAAATTCCCTTTTTGGAAGCGCCCAAATCGCCCAAGAATTGAATAAAATGTGTCAAAATGATACATTTTCCGTATTAAATAAAGGCATTGACTTCTGCGATTTTTGCATCTGCGGTCTCACTTCTGTGAGGGAAGGTCCACATCTGCAGAATTGGACCGGGCTGGCTGGGATTGCTTCTGCGATTTGGGGGCCACTTCTGCGGAAGAAGAGTCGCACCTACAATTCCTAGGCTCCTCCCTTTGGCCGAACCTACGAAGGCTCGACCGCTTCTACGGTCTCGCACCTACGGTTGTCCAACTGCAGGTGCGGTTATGATAACAACCTGGAGCTTCAGCTCCTTCCAAAATTTCCTAACTCAACTCGAGCCTCGTCTGATTGACGCTCGGGGCCCTTGAACCCCGCCCCGAACATACTGACAAGTTTGAAATCATAAAATAGATTTGCTCAAACCCTCATAACGCTCGAAACAATGCTAAATCTAAGAATTACCCCCTAAAACCAATTGAATCAAACTTATGAACTTCAAGTTCTTCAATTCACATCCAATGCGACGAAACACACTTATACTACTCGGATTGATACCAAATTTTGCGTACAATTCTTAAATGAAAATACGGAACTATTCCCGCTCTCAAAATTTCATTCGAACGTCGATAAGTCAAAACCCCGCTCCAAACCAAATATTTAAGAACTTCAAAATCCTTAAGGAATCAACTTTTTCTATTAGGCGCCAAAATGCTCTCGGGTCATCCAAATCCCGAGCCGAACATACGCCCAAGTCCAAAATCATAATATGAACCCATTAGAACCCTAAAATCACAATTCTAAGGTCGTTTAATCAAAACATTGAGCAATGTCAAACATGGCCTTTTAAGCCAACCTTAAGAAACCAAGTGTTTCGATTTCTACCTCAACCATCCCCGCAAGTCATAAATTAGTTAAAGCAAGTACAAGAAGTCTTATTTTGGGGAACAGGGTGCTAGAAAGCAGAACGACCAGTCGGGTCGTTACATTCTCCACCTCTTAAATAAACATTCATCCTCGAATGGATTTAGATTCATACCTGAAGTGCCAAATAAGCATGGATATCTGCTCCGCATGTCCTCCTCAGACTCCCAAGTCTCCTCCTCGACTGGTTGGACCCTTCACTGGACTTTTACCGCAGAAATCCTCTTGGATCTCAATTGGCGATCCTGTTTATCAATAATGGCAATTGGCTCCTCCTCATAACCCAAACTCTCATTCAAATAAATAGTACTGAAGTCTAGAACATGGGATAAGTCGTCGTGATACCTCCAAAGCATAGATACGTTAAAAACTGGATGAACTACCGATAAGCTAGGAGGTAAAGCAAGCTCATAAGCAACCTTCCCAACTCGCCTCAACACCTCAAATAGGCCTATAAATTTGGGTCTCCACTTTCCCTTCTTCCCTAATCTCATAATCCCCTTCATCGGTGAGACTTTCAAGAAAACTTTCTTGCCAACCATGAATGATACATCCCGCGCCTTCTGATCTGCATAACTCTTCTGTTTGGACTGAGTTGTGCAAAGTCTCTCCCGAATTAGCTTTACCTTCTCTAAGGCATCTTTCACCAAATATGTACCATATAACTTAGCATCATCAGGCTCAAACCACCCGATAGGAGAACGACATCATCGACCATATGAAGCCTCAAATAGAACTATCTCAATGTTGGACTAATAACTATTGTTGTAAGCAAACTCGGCCAAAGGCAAGAATTGATTCCATTGCCCTCCAAAGTCAATCACACATTCCCTAAGCATGTCCTCTAGAATCTGAACTGTCCCCAACTCACTCTGAACGACTCTCTAGAAATGGGAAGTGAACTGAGGGCCTCTATATGATATGATGGAAACGGGCTTATCGTGCAACCGAACTATCTCCCTAATGTAGATCTAAGCCAACCTCTCTGAAGTATAAGTAGTAACTATCGGAATAAAGTGTGTCGATTTGGTTAACATGTCTACAATGACCTAAACTGCATCAAACTTCCGCAATTTTTATGGTAACCTAACTACGAAGTCCATAGTAATGTGCTCCCACTTCCACTCCAGTATAGGCATCTACTGAAGTAGGCCACCTGGGCTCTGGTGCTTATACTTAACCTACTGCCAATTCAAATACCTAGCCACATACTCCACTATGTCTTTCTTTATCCGCCGCCACCAATAATGCTACCTCAGGTTATGGTACATCTTCGTAGCACCTGGATGAATGGAATATTATGAGCTATGTGCCTCCTCTAGGATCCTCTACCTAAAGCCATCGACATTAGGAACACATATGCGGCCCTGGAGCCGCAAAACACTATCCTTGCCAATAGAAACCTCCTTGGCACTACACCGAGAACTGCCAAATGCGGATCGTTGAACTTCCAAGCCTTGATCTGCCCCAATAATGAAGACTGAGCAATGACACAGGCAAGGACTCAGCTGGACTCTGAAATGTCCAACCTCACAAGTCGGTTAGCCAAGGACTGAATGTCCAAAGCTAGTGGTTTCTCATCCATTGGAATGAATGCCAAGCTACGCATACTTTCTGCTATGATACTCAAGGCATCTGCAACTACATTTGCCTTGCCCAGATGATAAAGAATGGTAATATCATAATACTTTAGTAACTCAAGCCATCTACACTGCCTCAAATTGAGATCCTTCTGTTTGAACAAATGCTGCAAGCTGGATAATCAGTATAAACCTCACATTACACCCATACAGATAATGCCTCCATATCTTAAAAGCATGAAAGAATCGTTGCTAACTATAGGTCATGCACATGGTAATTCTTCTCATAAATCTTTAACTGACGTGAAGCATATGCAATAACTCATCCCTCCTGCATCAATACACATCCCAAGACAATGTATGAAGCATTGCAATATACCGTATACATCCCCGAATCGGAAGGCAATACAAGAACCGGTGCTATAGTCAAAGCTGTCTTAAGCTGCTAGAAGCTCGCCTCACACGCATCGGACCAAACGGAAAGGAGCACCCTTCTGAGTAAATCTAGTCAAAGGTGATGCAATGGACCAAAAGCCCTACACAAATCGACGTTTGATAACTAGGGATTCTAGTCTATTTTATACTCGTTTTTGCTTGAGTTTTGGATTAATAGTGTATATAACTAATCCCGAAGGCTAACATGTTGTGCTTGTTTGCACTGTTTGGTAAAAAAGTGACAAAGAAGTCAAAACTAGCTCAAAAAAGAGTGAAACCTGCACAAGTGCCAAGAACAAGTCAAAGCACAGTTGCAGTAGTAAATCCACTGCGGCTGCAATAGACCCACTGCAGCCGCAGTCCATTTAGTGTGGTCCGCAGTGGCAAAGATCAAAGAAGATGCAATCTTGGAGTTTCAAGCAATGTGGCCTGTAGTAGATTCTTAGCTGCCGCGGTAGCCTTATCGTGGCCACATTCCATTTGTTGCAGTCCGCGGAGAAGGGATTCAAAGAGCCGGGATTTTGGAAGTTTCAAGACACCACTAACCGCAGTGCATTCTGTTCGGCAGCAAAGCCATCACGACCGTCGTCCATTTATTGCGTTCCGCGGTGGCTAGATTCAGAGAACAAAGATTTGAAGCCAAAAAAGCCTCACCACGGCTGCAGTCCATTTTCTGCGGTCCGCGTACCTCCATCAGAGGTATTTTTGCCCAGAAAATTTAGCCTTGTATAAATAATTCTTTTTTAGATTTTTAGGGTATCTTATCTGTAATTGAGCACGTGAAGGTCATTTTAACCTATTTTGAGTAATTTTATAGCTAGTTCAACTTTGAATCTCCAAATCTTAATTTGTAATAATATTTTATGGGTTATTCTTCATCTAAATATCTGATTTCTTCTATTATTATGATTAGCTAGACCCAATAGCTAGGGTTGTGGCTCAACCCTAGTGTGGGTATTTGATGGGTCTCTTGCTTTAGGGATTAGATGCTTATGATATTTGGCCTGATTTGTGTTTTCCATGTTGAATTCGTGGTTGAAAACACCAATTTGTGCCTTTTTTGATTTGGGCTCTTCTTGAGAAAGAGAGCTTGAGTCTAGGAAAATCATGCCAACAAGGAATTGGGGCGTATTCAAGAGATTGATAGCCCCAATTAAAGGGTTAAACCTAGAGATAGTAATACCCGACTTGAGTTTATATTGCTTGCACAATTTTGACACCCAATTGATCTTGAGAAAGCCAAATAGGGAAAAGTCACTCAAGCAACCCAGAGGTATAGAGTGAGTAGTTTCATGCATTGGCTATATCGCACTCCCAAACATAACAACTTTGCCTTAGGCTTTAGAACTCGTCAAGTATTCACCTAGGGGAAAGTCACTTCCCTAGTGCCTTTCCATGAATTAAGAAAACCCCACAAAAAGATATCATACTTAGCTTAATTTTAGCATCATTAGTGATAATATAGATTAATGAACTATCAATGGATGTTTAGAAGTGTAAACAATTATTTTGCACGTTACTAGTATAGATAGGAACTCAATTTCCAAACAATCTAGCTCCATGTGGATTCGATCCCGACCTTTTCGGGTAAAATCTCATCGACCGCTCTTGCCATTTTGTAGTGGTGTGAGGTTGGACCCGATCACTTTTTGGCAACGTTGCCGAGGAGTTTAATGATTTTTGGCTATCTATATATCTATCTATCTAGTTTTGTATTTAGTTTTTATTTCCTTCTTGCTTACTTACTTGGGTGAATTATCAATTCAGGCACTAAAATATGGCAAACAACGCACCTCTTGGAGATATTCCACAAGGGGAAGAGGTCGATGAATGGATAAGATGATGTTCCTCTAGTACCTCAATGACAAAGGAGAGGCCGATAGGCCGACAATAATAATATTTTAGACCCTCCCCCACCACCTCCAAGAGCTCTACCTCGAGCGTTTCTAAACCAGGGCTACGCCACTACAATTGTCCCACCATAGATCCGGGCGGGCAATTTTTAAATTACCAGCGTGATGTTGACATTGTTGGAGCAACGAGGGTATTTCACAGGTGCTCCCCATCAAAATGCTTACAATTACCTTAAGGGATTTGTTGATACTTGGTGGGGGAGCAAGAAAACCAATTACGTTTGATATTATTCCCTTTCTCTCTTCGAGGGAAAACATTGGATTGGTTGGAGATACTTCCCAACCACACCATCCATACATGGGATGAGTTGGCAGATAAATTCATCACAAAGTTTTTCTCACCGGGTCATATGGCAACCTTGAGGGATGAAATCTTAGCTTTCAAACAGGAGCCCAAAGAATCACTACATGAGATATAGGAGAGATATCAGACTATGGTGAAGGAATGCCTAAATAATGATATGACTGAGGCAATGATACAACAGACATTCTACCGAGGCTTTAACACAATAAATCAGCGCATAGTGAACCAACTTGTCGGGGAAAATTTCACGAACACACCGTATGATGAGGCTAATGCAATACTGGATGAGATGGCTGACATATCCTTCGCTTGGCAAAGTCGAGCCAATATGCCACAGGGTGACCCCACGGTCATTCACTTGCACAAATATCTCCATGATCATGGGTGTGAGCACGTGATTTTTTCCCTAAGCAAATTATTCTAAAAGTTTCAAATAAAATGATTTTACAATTTTTTGTGAATTTTGTGTTAATTGGTTGCATTTTATTTGTGCATAATAATTCCTATGAAAATACAAAAAATATATGCACTTGCATTTAGGGATTTAATTCCACAATTTTAGTATCAATTAGTATTAATTTATTTTAGAACAAAATGTAAAGAAAATAACAAAAAGGGTCCATTTTGTATTTTAGTTCAAATTGGTATTAGTTTGCATTTTTCTTTTAATTAGGAATTAATTAGTAAATCTAATTTTTAGTGTTAATTTGATTGAGAGTTTATTTTAGCATTTTATAAAAAATTAGAAAAAATAAAAATAAAAATTACAAAATGAAAAAAAAAACAAGTAAAAGAAATATAAAAGAATAAATAAAGAAGGAAAAAGGACTGCCAAGAATTGGGCCAAATTACCCAGGCCCAAACAAAAACACCCCGCCCCAACCTAGCCCAATCCGTCCCCAACTCGGCCTGCCCTCTAGTCATCAAAACGACGCCGTTTGGCGTCGTTTGATCTGGACCACTGATCTTCCCTAATCCAACGGTCAGTTTTTGTTCTAGCATTTTAATATAACTGTAATAAAATTTTATAAAAATTGAGAAACATTTCTTCATCCTCCTCGTATACTCCTCCTCCATCACCGCCGACATCGCCGGAACCCTACGGCCGGCGAACGGGACCTCCGTCAATTCACTCTAAAATAACACCATAAATTCCTTTCATCGTCCCCGTCATGAATCCATCACCCCTTTCCTTCAAAACTCCGCCCAACTCCTCGAATCTTCATTGGAAGATTTTCCGGCCATGACGCCAATTACGCCAAACGGTCCCAAATTAACACCCTGATATCCTCTCTTCTTCCTCTATCCAACCCCCATGGTCTTTTGCCTCAAATATGGCCCGAAACTTCTCAAATATTGATTTGAAGTTTTCCGGCCAAAACCCTAATTGCTCCAAACCATTCCAAGTAAATACCATGTGACCCCCTCCTCTCCCTTGTGAGGATTTGATTGTCATTAGAGCCGAACGTCATCAGAATTAGCCGAATTTGGAAAATAATGAGTGGCTAGAGTTTCAGTAAGTTTTCTTTTTTTGTTTGTTTTGTTTAATTTTTTCTCTTCTGTTCTGATACTCGTTAAGTTTTTAGTTTAATTTTTCGTGTTAATTTTGCCAATTTTATTTTTTGATTTCATGTTCTGATTGAATGCATAATCTTAAAGTATTTTTAATTTCTGGTTTTATTAGTTTCGTGCATGTTTGCCAATGGATAATTAAGTCTAGTTTTCCTTTTAAGCTTAGATTTGCATTCATTTTTTAGTTTTGTAGTATTGTTTTGTTTTGGATTAATATCTGACTCTGTTTTGATTGCACTAAATCTGATTAATTAACTTGTTAAGGCGATTATTGATTGATGAGTTGGTTTGATCAATAGGTCAATTAATAGTTGAATTAGAATTCAGTATGTGAATGATTCAGAGCTTAGAAAAATTATTTGGTTATAGCTGATTCATTTTCAACCCTATGGTTAAATGACAGGGTTGGGTTTGGTTGGTAATTTTAGGGGGTTTTAAGGGTAGTATAGGCATGGAAAAAGGCTAGTTTAATTAGGATTGGTAATTTTAAAATAAGGACAAGGGTAGTATAGATTTTGTGTAGCTAAAAGAACCCTCTAGGACCTTCTAGTTGAGGTTCTAAATGGAAATTAAAAGAAATAGGGTAGTAAAGTCAAGTAAAGGGGGGACTAATATGTAAAAAAACCAAAATTTGAGGGCTGCCCTCTCTTAGGCCTATAAAAGGCATGCAAATGCCTTGATTAACAAGTTTGAATCTCCAAAAAAAATTCCCCCCAAAAAACTTCATCATTCATTTCAGATCTGACTTTAAAAATTCAGACCTTCAAAAATCCAAAAACAATAGAAATTTAATAGAAAATCCAAAAAAAAAAATTACTGTTACATTAGTGTTACTTAGATCAGTTTTAGATTTGATTATTGAATTCGATTTTCTAGTTCACATAAGATGAGAGCTACTTGAATTCCCTGGTTTTGTTTAATATTTGAGGATTGAAAAACAGTTCAAGTCATCTAGGTAGTGGATTTGGGAGATTCGAGTCAATTGTGGTCATTAGTTTGAGTGTTTTGCTTTCCTGTGTTCATTTCTGGGTATTTAGATGCTGTTTTGGGGTTAATACATTAGTTTCATCTGGTTTTTAACTGTTTCTGGAATTACTGAGTCACTTTTGGGCTAAAAGTGACTGTACTCATTGCTGTGTTACTGCTGGTTCACATTTGCTAGTTCTCTGATCTCTGATGACCTTGCTTCCTCTTCTTTATTTTCAATTCCAGGTATATTCCAATGCTCAAGTAATGTTGAAGCTGAGTTCATATGTAGAAGATCGTTTTGAAGTTTAAATAATAAGAAATGCATATCTGTGGTTGAATTGTATGCTACTGTTAGAAAAATTAGCTTTAGTATCATTATTAGTTGATTCTTTTGAGATCTACTCTAATTGTATTAATGAATTGTGGACTATATAATTAGGACCTTTAGATGGACTTGGACTGCTATTTTAATTGTGAATACTAGAGTTAGTAGGCTGGTAATATTAGAAATCGTCTACTTATATTTTGTTGAAATTGTGTTTATAATCTCCATTAGTATAGTAGAACTTTGAATTTAGCAGAAGCTAGAACTAAAATGATCAGGCTTTTATTCATGCTGTTGAAAATTGAGCAGAAAATCAGTAAATGTTTTGGATTAGAATAAATGTTCCTATTACCTTTGTATTAAGTCATAAACAGGAATTAAAAGAAGTTAAATACCTTAATTAACTTTTAAATAGTAATATATGCTCAGCTAATATCATGTTTTGCTGAAATTAGTTTGTCATTTTTCTCTAAGCTAGCTAAAAATAGAAGATTATCATTTTAATAAAAAATTTAAATTCTATAGTAGAATAATAGTAAAAATAGTAAGAAAAATAGCCATTCCATTTTGAATCTGTAAATGATAACTGTTGCCAGGGCTCGACCTTCGAGCCCCATTGCCCTTATGCATTTAAACGCTAAAAAGGTCACATGGACCTATTTTTCCAATAGCAAGTCCAAAGAATTGGGCCTGTTGATCTCCTGTTAATTTGTTTGACAAACTGGGCCTCGAAGTGTTAACAAACGTCCAAGCCTGAACATGCCTTTTCGTTTTTTTTAAAGCAGTCCATTGCTCCTATATCATGTTCTACACTTATAGCTTAGTCTATTGGAAATTAGTATACCTGGGCCAGATCTTTAAGGCCCCAAAACCTCCTTAAATCAAAAAATTATTAAAAATTGTATTAAGCATATATAGGGAATTAATTTATAAATATAAAATTAGGTTTTGAATTAGGTAGCGAGTTCAAGCTAAAAGGGTTTTTCCCTTTTGTTTGAATTTGGACTTGAATTCGAGGCCCGAATTTATATTTGTGAATTAATTAGCCTTTAGTGACAAATAAAATAGAAAATTTTTAGTTTGCTTTAGGATTGACCTTTTAATAATAATATGAGACGAGCCTCTCCAAAATAAATATGCAATTGCGGGGCCCTCATTAATCACTTAATAAAAATAATTAGAAATTCGGGACGGGCCGTTTAGCAAATTTCACGGCCTTCCCAAAAGATAACAATACGTTAGTCTCTTTAGACGCGATTTTAACAAAATTACCTTCCTAAATATGAGTGTGCATTTCATGCGACCCAAATCCAAATCTGAAAACATTGAATAAGAATGTGTTGAGGATCCGGGTGCATTTCATGTGACGTGATCCAAAAATACGTTCTTAAACGATATTCACTTTCTTAAATAAAATAATAATTGGCAAAAGCAGGTAAATAATTCTAAATTGCACTATAGGCATAATATGTATTAAAATCAAATATTTTAGCCAAATATAGTAGTTGAGCTATCGTGCTAGAACCATGGAACCTGGGAGTGCCTAACACCTTCTCCCGGGTTAACAGAATTCCTTACCCAGATTTCTGGTTCGCGACTGTTAAACAGAGTCAAACCTTTTTCTCGATTCGGGATTCAAACAGGTGACTTGAGACACCATAAATCTCTCAAGTGGCGACTCTGAATCTTTAATAAAACGAATCCCGTTTCGATTGTCCTTTAAGTGGAAAAACTCCTTTTTATTATACCCTTCCCCAGGGTGTAGTAAAGTATCGGAAAAAGGAGGAGTGACAATGGGCAGGCAATAACATATTTGACAACAACAATGAATGAGCTAGCAAAGGCACAATTAAAGCAGGTTCAAACTTCACGACAAGTAAATGCTATGGAGGGTGTCAATATGTTAGTGAACAAAAGAAGATAAAGAGGTCAATAGAACCAAGGGAGTTCAGATCAATATGACCAAGATAGTGGTGGGTTCCCAGATGATGGGTATGATGAGCAGATGAAGAAGTGCAATATGTGAACAACTATCAAGGCCAAAGGGGCAATTCTTCTAACCACCAACAACAATGTAGATCCCAAGGAAATTGGGGAAATCAACAACAATAAGTGAATAATAATTGGGGAACAACAACCAAAATTCAAATTGGGGCAACCGGAACAATAACCAGAACAATTAGGTTAATTGGAGTGGCAACAACAACAACTAGGGTGGAAATAACAATCAGGGTGGTTGGAACAATAGCAATCAAGGAAATTGGGGGCAAGGCTTCCAAAGGCCCTCAATGTATCAACAACCGAATAATCCACCCTCATTTCCATCCCAATATCCTAGTTCATCCGACAATGGAATGGGAAGAATCAAAATGATGTTTGAACAGATGATGAAAAAGAATGTTGACTCTGATGCCCAGTTGGCGTCCCATAATACTTCAATCAGAAACTTGGAGGTTCAATTAGGCCAAATATCACACTCCTTGAATACTCGCCCTAAAAGGGATCTACCTAGTGATACGGTGGTCAACCCGAAGGGTAGGACCAATACCGGGCATGCAATAGCGGTAACTACAAGAAGTGGACGAGGTGGTGATGTGAATACCTCCAAAAAAAAAAGAAATTTTGAGTGATGAAGTTGAGTTGCAAGAGGATGATATCCCTTTGGTGGTTGAGAATGTGACTAATGATAACTTGAGTAAGGAAGTGAGGATTGATATCCAAGATAATGAGGTGGAAACTCAAAATGACGCGAACCCGTCTAGGTAATACGTAATAGACATGCCGAAAACGGTTGTGCCTAAATCCAGTGCTCCTTTGCCAAGGCCACCTCCACCTTATACTCAAAGGCTCGTGAAGCAGAAAAATGAGAACCAATTTAAGAAATTTATTAACATGATGAAGAGCTTATCAATTAATATGCCTTTGGTGGAGGCTCTAGAATAAATGCCAGGTTACGCAAAGTTTATGAAAAACTTGGTGACAAAGAAAAGATCCATGGATTGTGAAACTATCAAGATGACCTACCAAGTTAGTGCAATAGTGCACTCGATGGCTCCAAAGCTAGAAGATCCCGTCGCTTTCACCATTCCTTGCACCATTGGGGGTACATACTTTGCAAAAGCTCTATGTAATTTGCGGTGAAAGTATCAACTTGATGCCTTACTCCATTTTCAAGACTTTGGATATTAGGCAAAAGAGGCCAACTTCCATGAGATTGCAAATGGTAGATAGAACAATGAGAAGGCCATTGGGTATAATTGATAATGTTCTTGTTCGGCTGAATAAATTTATCTTGCTGGTTGATTTTATGATTCTTGACTACGAGGTCGATTATGAGGTGCCTATAATCTTGGGAAGACCTTTCCTTGCAACTGGAATACTTTAGTTGATGTGGAAGTAGGGGAACTCACCTTCCGGGTGGGTGATACAAAAGTGGTCTTTCATATGTGCAAATCAAAGAAGCAACCAAATATTAGGGAAGTGTGCTCCTTTGTGGATCTTGTCATGGAGGTGATCGTTGATGCTACTAGTGCCATGATAAATGCAGAGGATCCTCTAGAGGCGGTATTGTTGAAGCTAGATGTTAATGAAGATGAAGGAAGGGTGGAGTGGGTCAATGCTTTACATGGTATGTGTTCTTATTCTTATGAGCCCCATAAGCTTTCTCTGGATTTTGAGAATAGAAAAACTCCCCCAACAAGCCCTCAATTGAGGAACCTCCCATTTTGGAGTTAAAGCCTTGTCCTTCACACCTCAAGTTTGAATTCTTAGGCCCTAGTCCAACTTTGCCAGTTATTCTTTCCTCTTGTCTTACTAACACGCAGGTAAATACCATATTGGCGATGCTCCAAAGATGGAAAAAGGCAATTGGATGGACTCTAGCAAACATTAGGGTAATAAGCCTCACCTTTTATATGCACAAGAGTATTCTCGAAGATGATGCAAAGCCCTCCGTGGAACATCAAATGAGGTTGAACGAGGCGATGCAAGAGGTTGTTAAAAAGGAGGTGATCAAGTAGCTTGATGCATGGGTTGTGTATCCCATCTCATATAGTTCTTGGACTTCTTCGGTGCAATGTATGCCGAAGAAGGGTGGTATGACAGTGGTGACTAATGATCAAAATGAGCTAATTCCTACCAGGACTGTCACTGGATAGCGGGTGTGCATGGACAACCGCAAGTTGAACAAAGTGACCCAAAATGATCACTTCTTATTGCCCTTTCTTGATCAGATGCTAGATAGACTTGCGAGGCGTGCCTTTTACTATTTTCTGGATGGGTATTCAAGGTATAACCAGATATTGATTGCCCCGGAAGATTAGGAGAAAACCACCTTCACATGCCCATACGGGACCTTTGCATTTTCCAGGATGCTTTTCGGGTTGTGTAATGCACTGACTACCTTCCAGCGGTGTATGATGGCTATCTTTACTGACGTGGTGGAGGATTTCTTGGAAGTATTTTTGGATGACCTCAACATGGTGGGTGACTCCTTTGATGAATGTTTGAAGAACCTCGAAAAAGTGTTGGCTCGGTGTGAATAGACGAATTTTGTGCTCAATTGGGAAAAATGCCATTTCATGGTCAAGGAGGGCATTGTCCTCAGCCATAAGATTTCAAAGAATGGAATAGAGGTGGACAAGGCCAAAATTGAAGTGATTTCAAAGCTTCCTCCCCTACTTCAGTCAAGGGGGTTAGAAGTTTTCTTGGGCATCCAGGGTTCTACCAGAGATTTATCAAAGACTTTTCGAAGCTAGTGAATTCTTTGTGCAAAATTTTGGAAAAGGATGCGAAGTTCGTGTTCAATGAGAAATGCATAATAGCTTTTGATCTCCTCAAGTACAAGTTTACCACCACTATGATTACCGCACCCAATTGGAGATTGCCTTTTGAGCTCATGTGTGACTCGAGTGATGTTTTGGTTGGATCGGTGTTGGGTCAAAGAGTGAATAAAATGTTTCACCTGGTGTATTATACAAGCAAAACAATGAATGATGCTCAAGTGAATTACGGTGACAAAAAAAGAGTTGTTGGAGATTATGTTTGCAATGGAGAAATTTAGGACCTATCTAATGGGGGCTAAGGTGATAATTCATACTGACCATGCTGCACTTCGCTACTTGATGACCAAGAATTACTCCAAAGCACGATTGATGTGATGGGTTTTATTGCTTCAAGAGTTTGACTTGGAGATTATTGATCGCAAAGGATGTGAAAACCAAGTGGCGGACCACTTGTCCCTCTTGGAAGAGGAGGAGGGGAGGCCCCTTGATGGCCTTGAAATTAATGATTCTTTCCTTGATGAGCAACTCCTCTCCGTATCAGTGAATAGCATTCCATGGTTTGCGGATGTTGCCAACTTCTTTATGAGTGGTATTGTACCATGTGAGATCTCTTCTAACCAAAGGAAAAAGCTTAAATAGGATAGTTTGGACTATTATTGCGATTAGCCTTACTTGTTCAAGATCTGCACTGACGGTGTGATTCGGAGATTTGTCCCGGAGGAGGAGCAATTGAGTATTTTAGAGCCTTGTCATTCCTCTCCCTATGGTAGTCATCATGGTGGGGCGAGGACAGCTTCAAAGGTTCTTAGTTGTGGATTTTACTGGCCAACATTGTAGAAGGATGCAAGTGAACTTGTGAAGATATGCGACAAATGTCAAAGAGCACGTGGAATTTCAAAGAAGGATGAAATGCCTCTCACCACTATTCTCGAAGTTGATATCTTTGATGTGTGGGGCATTGATTTCATGGGCCCGTTTGTTAGTTCATGTGGCAACACATACATTTTAGTGTCAGTTGACTATGTTTCAAAGTGGGTTGAGGCCGTGGCTTTACCCAATAATGAGGCACGAAGTGTTGTTGCATTTCTCAAGAAGAGTATTTGTACTAGGTTTGGCACTCCTTGAGCAATCATAAGTGATGGGGGATCTCATTTTTGCAATAGAGCTTTTGACACTTTGCTTGCAAAGTACAGTGTCAATCACAAAGTTTCTACCCCTTATCATCCTCAGGCGAGTGGCCAAGTTGATATCTCAAACAGGGAAATCAAGAGTATATTGTCAAAGACGGTCAATGTAAATAGGACCGATTGGTCAAAGAAATTGGATGATGCTCTATGGGCTTATATGACTGCTTAGAAAACTCTTATTGGTATGTCTCCGTACCGGTTGATGTTTGGGAAAGTTTGCCATCTACCGGTTGAGTTGGAACACAAGTCCATGTGGGCTTTGAGGAAGCTAGATCTTGAATGGGATGTGGCAGCAAATCTTCGTGTGGAGCAGCTTAATAAACTTGATGAATCCCGATTTCATGCCTACTCCAGTTCGTCCTTGTATAAGGACAAGATGAATTACCTTCATGACAAATATGCTCATGGCAAGGAGTTCAAAGTGGGTTATTTGGTTCTATTGTTCAATTATCAGTTACATTTGTTTCCGAAAAAGCTTAAGTCAAAATGGAGTGGACCTTTTGAAGCGGTGCTTATAACTCCGTTTGTTGCACTTGACTTGAAAAACAAAAATGGATAGATCTTCAGAGTTAATGGGCACAGAGTTAAGCACTATCTTGGTAAGATTGATGACAACCACGTGGTGGTAATGATCCATCTCAAGTGATTTGATGGTAATTTATGTCGTGCCGCAACGTTAAATCAGGCACTTCTTGGGAGGCAACCCATGTGTTTTTTATTTCTTTCTTTTTGATTTCATTCTTAGTGTAGGATCTATTTATGGACTAACGGGTTGTGAGATGTGTGTAGGTATGTTTTGATGCAGTGCAGGGCCAAATTGGAAAAATGTTGCACTCTTTGAAGTTTGGACCGCTGCCACGATGGGCTCACTGCGGATATGGTAATTGACTGCGGCTAGCGGTGCCAAATATGCCAAAGTGATAAGTCTCTGAAGTTCCAAACGCGGCCGCAATGCATTTTTCGCGGTCCGCGGTGCTTTACCACCCCCACGATGCATTCTCTACGGTCCGCGGTGAAGTCCATGCCTGTGCCCATCTAAGTTTCATAACCGCAGTCCGCGATGAAATTTTCGTGGTCCGCTGTGGGTAAGTAGTATGGGCTCTAGGTTTCTTTCTATAAATAGGACCTGAGGCCCCCTTTTACACTTTTTGCCCTTTGCACTCTCAAGCATAATACAATACTGTTCACACATGCCCTAATTTGCACAACATAAAAAACTGAGCTTCATCTGTATTGCATCTCATTTCTGATAATTCAAATTTATACTTAGTCTTTAATTTTGTTCTCATTTTATTTTAATTTCATAGTTCTTACTTCACCTTACTCCTTTTTCTTTCAATTTTTAACTTAGGGTTATATAATGTTGTTTAGATTAGGTTTTAATTAGTCAAACATGGTGATTAATTTACTAGTGGGTTGATAATATGTTGATTAAGGCTAAAATGCACAAAAAATTGAAACCCTAGGTCATTGTTGCTTCGTTTTTTTTATAAACCCATTTTTGTTGCTTCGTTTTGTTTACCGCCACCGCGGTTAATTTTTTGCAGTTCGTGGTGCTTCTCCATAACCGCAATGTGTCTTTCCGCGGTCTGCAATGGTAAACTTCAGAGCGGTATATTTGAAGGACCGCAACCGTGGTTGATTTTTTACGGTCCGGAGTGCCTTACTGCTATCGCGGTGCAATTTTTTATGGTCCGCGGTGAACCTGAATCACAGGGTGGGTAATTTGAATCCCACCCCACTGCGGCCGCGGTGAAATTTTTCATGGTCCGTGTTGGTCTCTTTGCAGCCTGATGCATTTTTTGCAGTCCACGGTCTGCTATTTCAACTGATATTCTGCACTGCTTCTTCTGGTATTGATATTAACAATGTTCAACTGAATGTACTTTCAGACAATGGTTAAACAAAGAGAAGGTGGTGACAAATAGAAAGGAAGAGGGAAGTCCTCCCAGGGTAGGGGACGTGTAATGATAAAATTGACCCCACAGGTTCGGAAAGCAATTGGGGAAACAAGAAAACTAATCAGAGTTGTAGATAGACCTGCTTTCTATTCCGAGGTAAGTGAGTATGTACCCTTCCGGGAGGCTTCAGAGTTGGACTCGGTGCCAGAATATGTACCCGACTTCTCGGAGAGACACAGGTTGAGAGATATACCTAATCCTCTAGACTCCTATACTGCTCGTGCTTCAGTTCAAATTTTTTCTGAGTCGTCTGAGGGCTCAGCGGAGAGCACCAATAGTGCATCTTCTACTTCACATACAGCTTTAACACCCGGTGAGGATCCCATTGATGAATAAGTAGGGGGAGAACCTCAAATCGGGGGTGTAGAAAGAACTAGAAAACCGGAGGCCTAACAAAGGATATTTGTTAGTGAAGTTGCATACCACAAGTTTCGAGAGTGGTGGTCTCAGAGGAAATTGATTCTAGAGTGGAAATTTATTGAGAGGGACCTTCTGCCTCACAACCCTAATGTGAAGAGGCAATTCAGAGAGCGACGAGGCTGGGAATATTTTACAAGCAAAGTATGGGATGCAAACAAGCACTTAGTCAAGGAGTTCTACACAAATGCCGCCCACATAAAAAAGCGCACTAAAGTGATTAATGTGCGGAACTTGAAAATTCAGTTTGATGGAAAATCTATAAATGACTACCCGGGCTTCGTTGAGGAAGATGAATCATTATACTTGGAAAAGGTGGCATTGGATGAGGCAGCCCGTCCATGGTTAGAAGGATACCTGGCACTCCCAGGTACCACCCAAACATGGTTGACAGCAGGGGTTCCGATTCTGAGGAACACCCTAAACTTCGAGGCGAATGAGTGGGAGACTTTTGTTTGCAACAGGCTAGACCCCACAACCCATAAAAAACTCCATGCCAATCTCCCGAGCAATATTGGTGGATTCTATTATGACGAGGTACCCGATCAATGTCGAGGATGTTATGTCTTACGTGAGCACCAGGGTGGTCAATGAGGGTGATAGATCATACCCTTTCCCAAACTTCTTCACAATGTACTTGAGGATCAGGACGTGGAGGGGAGGAGATTTGATTTAAAAGTGAAGCCAAAAATGCCCTTTTCTTTATACAACCTAAAGAGCCTAGACAATCCCAAGCCCGCAAGATCAAAACCCTCAGGATCAAAAAGAAAAGCCACTACTTCTAATGCCAGTCTGATGAGCCAACAGTGGTAGTCACTACTTCCCAGCCTTCCCCTGCCATACCAGTTCCCACATTCGGGCCTTCTACTTCCACTGCTTCAGATATCCCAGCATTCTCGGCCTACCCATTGACTGCCCACCGTTTGAGACAAACACTTGCCAATATCAACAACTGGATGGAGGTAGCTACTTCTAAGTTGTCTGTGCTTTCTAGTTCGATGGTAGCCCAGTTCGTACCCCCACAACCATAGGTTCCAGCTTTAGTGGAGAAGACTCTTAAGGAGCTTCTGGACAACCAGAAGAAGCTCCTAGAGAACCAGCAATTGATTATGGAGGCTATAGGTGCTCATGGAAAGTCACTGAAGAAGCTGACCAAAGAGACAAAGTAGCTGAAAAAGTCTCGAGCCTCAAAGAAGTCTGTGAAGGAGTTGAGGGGAGAAGTGGAGAAGATGAAGGATGTTGATCATGTACCATTAGAGCTACTGTTGCATGACCAGCCTCCAGTAGCTCAGACTGAGCCAGAGAAGGAGCAGGAGCAAGAGCAGGAGTTGGAGAGGGCACCAAAGAGCAGGCAGGCGATGCAATGATTGAGTTGGAGGACCCGTAGGGAGGCTCCTCTAGCCAGCCTAAGGTTTTAGAGAAGGCACAAGTTATAGGGATCCAGTCACAGGTTCCCGAGTAGTCACAGAACCTAGGGACCCAGGCTCATGACCACATGCAGATGGAGGACCCATAGGGAGTTTTCTTTACTCTATATTCTATTTGAGCTTATTTTTGGCTAGTTAGAATTGAGGACAATGCTAGCTTTCATTTGAAGGGGTAGCCCTATTTTGATGATGTTGGACTGTAATTATGATACTATTTTCCTTTTTGTTATTCTATTTCATTTTTTGGCATGTATATAATTTTACCAATTTATTTCACTTTTCATATTTTGCAATCTTGGTTTGTATATAAAGTTGATTCCTTATGTATATATTCATTCCCTTTTATGTATATTCGTTTAAATCCCATATTGCACATATTTAGTTTACTTTCCGTATTTTCTTTCATAGTTTCTTACTTCATTTTTGTAAAAGGTACAAAATGAAGAAAAGGAAAGTCAAAAAGAAAAAGAAAGAAAATCAAAAAGTCAAAAAGAATGAACAATGTTGAAGAAATGAAGGTATTCATAAAAGTAAAAAGATGAAAGGCGTGGAAAGATTAGAAAGGAGAAAAATGTTTGAAATAAATAAGAAAGAGTGACTATGTGTCTCTCTAACCACTAAGAAAAAAGTAAATGACTCAAATAATCAAGAGAATGTGTGCCAAAATGAAGCAAATGAAGTGTTTAAGGGAAGATGAAACCTTCTTAGACAAAATTTATTCTACCCTAGACCAAAATCCTTCATTGTATCCCCACAAATGCCCTATATGATCTTGAGTTGAGTGAAGCTCACATAACGGGCAAGCTTATGGTACTTAGAGACGGAGTTGTGACCTTTCTTTGAGAGAGATGAGTGTGTTTTCCACAATCCTCGTTCTGAGTGCTACAATCTAAAAGTGAGGTTTTGCTTAAGATAGGGTGAGGAGTATGAGTTTGGGTTCCACAATTACCAAAGTAGTAGAAAGAGTTTCCTTCATGAGTTGAGTCAATTCTTGATGCTTTTGTGTCGCACTAAAACCATAATGCGTAAAAGGTTGAATGTTGTTAATGATTCATTTGAATTGCAGGCAATTGTTAGTCCCAATTGATACTAGATGAGGTCACTTTAGGTCAGCTGAATTTTCTTGGTTTCATTCTTAAGGATGTGGGACTTACTTTGTTTTCTTGAGGACAAGCAAAAGCTTAAGTTTGGAGGAGTTGATAACTAGGGATTATAGTCTATTTTATACTCCTTTTTGCTTGAGTTTTGGATTAACAGTGTATATAAGTAATCCCGAAGGCTAACATGTTGTGCTTGTTTGCAGTGTTTGGTCAAAAAGTTACAAAGAAGTCAAAACTAGCTTAAAAAGGAGTGAAACCTGCATAAGTGCCAAGAACAAGTCAAAGCACCGTTGGAGTAGTAAATCCACTGCGGCTGTAATAGACCCACCACGGCTGCGATCTATTTAGTGCGGTTGCGGTAGCAAAAATCAGAGAAGATGCAATCGTGGAGTTTCAAGCAATGGGGCCTGCGGTAGACTCTTTGTGGCCGGGGTAGCCTCATTGTGACCGCAGTCCATTTGTTGTGATCCGCAGAGAATGGATTCAGAGAGCCAGGATTTTGGAAGTTTCAAGACACCGCTGACTGCAGTGCATTTTGTGCGGCAGCAGTAAAGCCTTCGCGATCGCAATCCATTTATTGTGGTCCGCGATGGATAGATTCAGATAACAAAGATTTGAAGCCAAAAAGCCTCACCGCGGACGTAGTCCATTTTTTGCGGTCCGCGGTACCTCCGTCAGGGGTATTTTTGTCTAGAAAATTTGACCTTGTATAAATACTTATTTTTCAGATTTTTAGGGTATCTTATCACTAGCTGAGCACGTGAAGGCCGTTTTAACCGATTTTGAGTAATTTTGTAGCTAGTTCAACATCGAATCTTCAAATCATAGCTTGTAATTATATTCTATGGTTATTCTTCATCTAAATATCTGATTTCTTCCATTATTATGAGTAGCTAGACCCATTAGCTAGGGTTGTGGCTCAACCTTAGTATGAGTATTTGATGGGTCTCTTGCTTTAGGGCTTAGATATTTATGGGTGGTTGATATTTTGCCTAATTTGTGTTTTTCATGTTGAATTAGTGGTTACAAACACTAATTTGTCCTTTTTGATTTGGGCTCTTCTTGATAAAGAGAGCTTGAGTCTAGGAAAATCAGGCCAACAAGGAATTGGGGCGTATTCAAGAGATTGATAGACCCTATTAAAGGGTTAAAACTAGAGATAGTAATACCCGACTTGAGTCTATATTGCTTGCACAATTTTGACACCCAATTGGTCTTGAGAAAGCCAATTAAGGCAAAGTCACTCAAGCTAGCGAGAGGTATAAAGTGAGTAGTTTCGTGCATTGGCTATATCGCACTCCCCAAGCGTAACAACTTTTCCTTAGGCTTTAGAACCCGTCAAGTAGTCACATAGAGGAAAGTCACTTCCCTAGTGCCTTTCCATAAATTAAGAAAACCTCACAAAAAGATATCATACTTAGCTTAATTTCAGCATCATTAGTGATAATCTAGATTACTGAACCATCAACGCATGTTTAGAAGTGTAAATAATTACTTTGCACGTTACAAGTATGGATAGGAACTCAATTTCCAAACGATCCAGCTCCCTGTGGATTTGATCCCGACCTTCTCGGGTAAAAGCTTATCGACCGCTCTTGACACTTTGTAGTGGTGTAGGGTTGGACCCGATCAGCGGTAATAACCTACTAACCCTAAGAAACTCCCGATCTCGGTCACTGAACCTGGACGTGGCTAACTCTGAACTGCCTCAATCTTCTTAGGACCCACCTTAATACCCTCTCTTGACACAATATGCAGCAAGAATGCTACTGACTCTAGCCAAAACTCACACTTGGAGAACTTATCATATAGTTTCTGCTCTCGCAAGGTTTGAAGCACTACTCTCAAATGTTGCTCGTGCTCCCCCAGGCTACGTGAGTATATCAGAATGTCATCAATGAAAACGATAACAAAGGAATTAATATAAGGCCTGAACACCCTATTCATCAAGTCCATAAACGTCGATGGGGCATTGATCAAGCCAAATGACATCACCAGAAAGTCATAATGGCCATATCTAGTACGAAAAGCAGTCTTCAGAACATTTGAGTCTCGAATCTTCAGTTGATGATATCCTGATCTCAAGTCGATCTTAGAGAACACCCTAGCACCCTACAACTGATCGAACAAATTATCAATGCGCGGCAACGGGTACTTGTTCTTGATGGCAGCCTTGTTCAACTGGCGGTAATCAATGCACATCCACATAGTCCCGTCCTTCTCTTCACAAACAACACTGGTGCATCCCAAGGTGACATGCTCGGTCTAACAAAACCCTTTGCTAACAACTCCTCAAGATTCTTCTTCAACTCCTTCAACTCTTTTGGAGCCATACGGTATAGTGGGATAGATATAGGCTGGGTACCTAGAGCCAAATCAATGCAGAAATTAATATCACAATCCGGTGGCATGCCAAGAAGGTCAGAAGGAAACACATCGGCAAAATCCCGGACTACTGGAACTAAATCAATCGTTGGAAACTCTGCGGTAGTGTCCCGAACATAAGCTAGATAAGCCAAAAAAACCCTTCTCGGCCATATGTTGAGCCTTCATAAAAGAGATAACCCGACTAGATGTACTAACTGAGGAACCCTTCCACCCCAACCTTGGAAACCGTGGCATCGCTAAAGTAACAATCTTGGCATGGCAATCTAGGACAGCGTGGTATGGGGATAACCAATCCATGCTCAGGTTGACCTCAAAGTCGGTCATATCAAGCAACATGAGGTCTTCTCTAGTCTCAAAACCACAGAATGTGACCACACAGGACTGGTAGATCCGATCCACAACCATAGAATCGCCCACAGAAGTGGACATATGAATAGGGGTACCCAAGGACTCAAGATGAATATCCATGAAAAGAGCAAACAGATATGACACATATGAATAGGTAGACCCTGTATCAAATATCACTAAAGCATCCCTACCGTATACGTAAATAATACATGTGATAACGACATCTGAGGCCAAGGCATCTGATCTGGCCGGAATAACATAAAATCTGGCTGGAGCGCCGACTGGATGACCTCTACCTGATTGAGCAGTAGCTGGCTGAACTTTCCCTACCTAGCCTCCACCTCTAGGACGGCCCCTAACAGCGGCTAGGAAACCGTTGCTGAAATCATGGGCTGCTGAACATGCTGCACTGCCTTGCCCCGAAGCCTAGGGCAGTATCTCCTCATATGACCCAGATCTCCGCACTCGAAAACAACCCCATGATGCAGTGACCTACTGCCTTGGTGTCTAACCTTAATTTCCTATAGACCCACTAGAAGAAGACTGAATAGCTGGTGGGCGATATGAACTCTCCGGCATGGTAATGCAGTAGGAACCAGAAGAACTCTGTAGACCTGAATACCCACTGGAAGAACCCTGGATGGCTGGCGAGCGATAAGAATTTTCTGGCATGGCACTAGAATTGAGGCATGCTGTGGTACCTCGAGGAGGTGGTAGTGCTGAATATGGGGTCTTGCTAGGTTGACCCCTCCCAAACTGACCTTTGGCCCTTGTCGGGGGCACCTCTGAAATCTCCAGAATCTAGCCCTCTTGTCTTGCTGCATCTGCTCCCTACCTCTCAGACAGTAGCTCTTAATCCTTCGAGCAATCTCCACCACTAGCTAATAAGGAGTCCTCATCTCCACCTCTCGAGCCAACACTCATAGTCGGTCACCGACATCTGACCCTGCTCAAACTGATACCGCAACTCTTCCCTCTCAGAGGGTGGTATATACCTATCCAGGAAAATTTGTGTGAACTGACACCAAGTAATGGGAGGAGAACACGCTGGAATGCCACCATCGATGGGTCCTGCCCTCCAGCTAGAATGTAGTGAACTCAACCCTA
The DNA here is from genome assembly GCA_026770625.1 of Nicotiana glauca. Lineage (NCBI taxonomy): Eukaryota > Viridiplantae > Streptophyta > Magnoliopsida > Solanales > Solanaceae > Nicotiana > Nicotiana glauca. The sequence continues at coordinate 67,523 of MU699263.1, read as the reverse complement.
GGAGACTCCAATATCCTCATGTGGTGCAGTCTATCCATATACCTATCAATGAAATCCTGGGCATCCTCATGACGCTCGCCTCTGAAGATAGGAGGGTGTAGCCTAGTCCATTTGTCCAATAACTTCTATGGGTAGCCGTCCGCACTCGGTCTGGGCTTGGGTACCACTACAACAACTAGCTGAGCCCTATTTGCGGGTAGTGCACCCGGAGTTTAATACACTATAGCTACATGACCAGGAGCCTGAGCAGTAGGGGTCTATGCTTCCCCACCCGCCTGAGATGTAGCTGGGTCTATTGGAAATAAACTAGCCTGAGTCATGATATCCATGAACCGCAACATATGGCCCTTGACCTCCTAAAAACCCGGTGCTGTCATAAAGTCCGCCGGGGTAGGTTCAGCAGCGGGCACCTCGTCCCGATCCTCAATGATAGGATCCTCTCATCCCCTACCTCGGGCGGGTGGCCCCCGGCCTCTACCTCAGCCTCTAGAAATAAGGGGAGCAGCTTCTTCCAAGTTTGGAATGTCTGTCGTGCGCTTCCTCACCATCTGTGAGATAATAGAAGGAGGAAATTTAGTATACCATCAACTACATGATATAAGATGAATAACCAGTAGTTTCCTAACACCCTATAGCCTCTCGAAGAAAAATACGGACGTCTCCGTACCGATCCGCAATACTCTATTAGGTTTGCCCATGACTTGTAAGACCTACGTAAACCTAGTGCTCTAATACCATGTTATCACGACCCAAATTCCATTACAGATCGTGATGGCGCCCAACTCCATGGTTAGGCAAGCCAACCGTAAGAGCTATAGAGTTCTCAATTATTTTATTAAACAATCCCTATATTGACTTAACTTATATTTAAAACAGTCGATAATTAACAATTTCATAGCAATAGAAACACAACCCAAAAATGATAGTCTACTAATGTGTGTGCCAGTAACTAGTGTCACACGTATTAGGGCAACTAGTAGAATGTACAAAAATAATACCACTATCCTACTGCCTGAAACAGAATAGACAGTACATAATAATAAGAAAAGAAGAGAAGCTCCAGTAATGCTGCTGAACGACTTAGAAGCGGCACCTCACCATGAGATCTCGACTAAGAATCAGGAACGCGCGCCAGAGGGTAGCTATATGCACCTACCTCAGATCCTGTATAATTAAGTACAGAAGCATAGTATGAGTATATAAACAACATGTACCCAGCAAGTTCACGTCTAACCTGGAAGAAGTAGGGATGAGGGTCGACTTGACACTTACTAAGGTCAATATCAATAATATATAAGGTTTACACTAAGTATGCATGCCATGTAAATAATGACATACTCAGAACAAGGAGAAACTCTCTCTCTCTCTCTCTCTTTCTCTCTCTCTCTCTCTCTCTCTCTCT
>MU699263.1:2532-65037 GCA_026770625.1 Nicotiana glauca | reverse complement strand
ATATATATATATATATATATATATATATATATATATATATATATATATATATATATATATATATACACACACATATATATAACATGCAAATATTATGACAAGATCGTATGGCCCAATCCAGCATAATAATGATTGTGCATTGCCAGAGGGTTGAATGACACAAACTATAGATGCATCTATTTCTACCAAGGCGATCAACCCGATCCACAAATAACAATTATAATCAAGAACGCACATTTATAGTCAAATAATTTCATACAAGTTCCCAAGTAAGGGTATACACTCGTTTATATTTATTTTCAATTCCTAACATGTCCTAAGTGATCTCAGTAGCAAGCAAGAACGTAAGCATTTGAAAGTATGGCATGATACGGGTCCGAAACTACCTGGATTTTAAAAATAATTGTAGCTACGCACAGACTCTCATCATCACGTACATAAGTAGCCCCCACAGACAATCATATACAGTTATTTAATTCACCTGGGGGTTTATTTCCCTCTTACGAGGTTAGAAAGGAGACCCACATTGCTCCAAAGCTCACTTCCAATATCAAGAATGCGCAAACCCTCAGTTCGGAGCCGAACAATCCACAACTAATCAAACGGGGTAAGAACTAGTCAATACAAGTTCAAGAGTTAATATTCTAACTATTAAAGTAATTTTCTAACTCTAAATATAAGTTTCCTAAACTCTATCACCGGGCCACGTACCCAGATTCTGAAAATTCTCGAGGGAAGTTGTTACCCATAGCCTAAGGATCAAGAATATATGATTTTAACTTCATTCATAACAAATTTTGTGGTAAAATCTTGTTTTATCCAAACCCTAGGTTTTACTCTAAATCCATAATTTTCACTAATTTACAAGGTGTAATCTACACCTAAACTATGTATTAAACTCACATTATGTAGAAATAACTTACCTCACAATGCTAGGCCGACATGCCCTCTTTGGAAGCTCCCAAATCTCCCAAGAATTGTATGAATTGCATAAAAATGACACATTTCCTGTATTAATTGAAGGCACTACCTTTTGCGATTTCCATATCTGCGGTTAGGAGATCGCATCTGTGAGGGAAGGTCAACATCTACGAACTTGGACCGGGCTAGTTTGGACCGCATCTGCGGTCTGGGGGTCACTTTTATGGAAGAAGAGCCGCACCTGCGGTTCCTAGGCTCCTCCCTTTGGCCAAACCTGCGAAGGCTCGACCGCTTTTGCGGTCTCTCACCTGCGGTTGTCCAACCACAGGTGCGGTTATGATAGTAACCTGGAGCTTTAGCTTCTTCTAAAATTTCCTAACTCAACTCGAGCCTAGTCCGATTGATGCTCAGGCCCCTCAGGCCCTGCTTGAACATACCGACAAGTTTGAAATCATAAAATGGACCTCGAACCCTAGGAATGCCCGAAACAACGCTAAATCTAAGAATCATCCCCTAAAACCAATTGAATCAAACTTATGAACTTCAAGTTTTTCAATTAACATCCAATGCGATGAAACACACTTATACTACTCGGATTGATACCAAATCTTGCGTGCAAGTCTTAAATGACAATACGAAACAATTCTCGGTCTCGAAATTTCATTCGGACCTCGATAACACAAAAACCCGCTCCAAACCAAATATTTAAGAACTTCAAAATTCTTAAGGAATCAACTCTCTATTAGGCGTCGAAATGCTCCGGATCATTCAAAACCTGAGCTGAACATACGCCCAAGTCCAAAATCATTATACGAACCCGTTGGAACCCTCAAATCACGATTCCTAGGCCATTTACTCAAAATATTGACCGAAGTCAAACTTGAGCTTTTAAGCCTATATTAAGGAACCAAGTGTTCCGATTTCTACCTCAACTCTTCCAAATCTCGAACCAAGCATATCCGCAAGTTATAAATCAGTTAAAGCAAGTACGAGAAGTCTTATATAGGGGAACGTGGTGCTATAAAGCAAAAAGACCAGTCGGGTCATTACACCATATTTCTTTCATGTCTATTATATACTAATTTTTATGCCTTACATACTCGGTACATTATTCGTACTAACACACCTATTGCCTGGGTGGCCTACGTTTCATAGCCGCAGGTGCAGGTAGACAGGATGACGGTCCCCCATCTTACGATCCTTGCGCAACGACAGTTGGTGTGCTCCATTTGATCCGGAGCTGCTATTGAGCTTTGGTACGATACTTTTATATACATTTTGGGTATGACGGGGCCCAACATTGTCCTTTATACTGTTGTACACTCTGTTAGAGGTCTGGAGACAGTTATGTATAGTTGAATAGTATGTGGCCTTATCGGCTCGCCCTACCATATTACATATATATATTGGGCATGTTTTCCCATGTATGTTGTTCATATGAATCTGTAGTTTATTTCCAGACGTTATGCGTGACCTACACTATTTCATGTTTATATCTTGAACGTATGCTTAGGGGTGTTCGATAGGTAGAACTCGGTAACTCGTCGCGGCCTATCGGTCTGGGTTATGACAAAATCCTTCAATACACTCATAAATCGAGACTATACGTCACATCAAGAAAAAGAATCAAGCACTCATTAGTCCTTTTTACATCTCAAGCAAACTTTTCTTGTAACAATCAATCCTTGAACACATTTCGCAGTCACGTCATACTCATCATATAACCATCCAACCACTCATCAAGCCGTAACTTTCGCTAATAGGGACATTACCAGACATATAAGTCCAAAAGCACGTGCTCATATAGCCGAAATCCTCATGCTCAAATTATAGTCAAAACCCAACCTCAAGTCCTCCAAAATGGCCCATCATCAGTACACAGAAATCATATCTCGCACCTTCTCCATGGAATCATAAGTCGTCGATGTACAACTGATACCGAGCGCTCACATGCGCATACGAATACGTGGAAGGAATTTAAAGAGCTAGGCTTCAAGCTGAATCAATGCCACATGGTAAGGAAAGAAAGATGGGAAGTTATCCTATATGCCCTGTATCCTCTCGAAGATAGGTATAGACGTCATCATACCAATCCACAAGACTCTACTAGACACTTGCTCATAACTTGTAGAACGTATGAACCTAGAGCTTTGATGCCAACTTGTCACAACACAAAATTCTACTAGTCGTAATGGCACCTAACCCAACCCGCTAGGTAAGCCAATTAACAATTATCCAATTTTAATAAAATTTAATAAGACAATCAAGTAAAAGAAATATCTGAATCTTATACATTTCCCAAGGATTGGTCGTATAAATCATGAGCTTTTAAAAGTAGAATTTTCAAAGCCGGTATAAAATAAATACATCATGTGTTTGAAATGTACATAAACAGATTTTTATGAATCTAAGGCTACCATGAACAATAAGGAGCTACAACTGAAACGCATGTACGTCTTCAGTCTCAACTCTCGTCAAACACAACAACGTCTACATCCAACATCTGCACGCAAGGTGCAGAAGTGTAGTATGAGTATTACCTACCCCGTGAACTTAATAAGTAACAAACTTAACCTTAGGTGAAAGTGGTAATGAGCTGGAACATAGGTTGGAGTCAAGCATCAATAGATAAAAACAGTTCATATTAACATAATGAAAGTAATAAAACAAGTAGCTCAGAGATAAAATCTCGTTCACAGTTCTAGAAAAATAGGTTTTCTTTTCAAGGATATCAATGAAAACCAAATCTTTTACCGAAATCGCCAAAAATATAAGTAAGTTTGAAAACTGCAATTATTCCCAAAGCTTAACACAGGCAAATGTTTTATTTTTGAATGGCATGAGGAAAATACATATCTATACCTATATGATAATATGTGTGAGAAGTCATAAATATCGTGATACCGTACAATATGATGAAAAATACATCTCTATGCATGTATGGCAAGTGTGAATGTCAAATGCAATGTATCTCAGAGATGAAATCATGTACTCACACTCTCAGAGTACTCAATCTCATTGTCTCACACTTTCCACTTATCATACTCAACCACTCGACATGCTCAGTCACTCAGTACTGTATATGGACACTCCAGTCCAGGGAAGATCTATCCCGAATATATACATAGCAACTGACATTCAGTCACTCAGTACTATATAAGGCAAATACAGTCCGAGGAAGATTCATTCCCATATATAAATGCTTCGGGAAAGATCCATGCATAGGGAAGATCTATCCCTAAATATAAATCAACAACTCTCACTACGAGTGTGTACAAACTATAGAGAGGCTCCTTCAGCCCAAGCACCATAATAAGCCAGATCCAGGCATAAATCAATATAACATGCTACGGCGTGCAGTCTGATCCCATAATATCACTCACACTCGGGCCCTCGTCATCACTCAATCATTAATCTCTCCAGTATCTCAGGCTCACAATGCCAATAAATTAGCCCAAATAATGATATGATGTGTCAATAAATAGCAGTAGAGATTGAGATGTGATATGAAATGAATGAACATGAGTGAGTATGAAATTGCAATTTAAGCAAATAATTTAACAACAATATGACCTCAGTGGGTACCAACAAAATAAGCATGAAGCCTAGCCATGATTAATATCATGGATCACATCTCAATAGCTCTAGTACATAGAGATTTCATGGTTACAGATTAGATCAGGTAACTACACAGTACCACAGGAATAATAGAGTCACAATTCACATGGTGCATGCCCACATACCCGTCACCTAGCATGTACATCACCTCTACACCAAACACATAATATGCAATTCGGGGTTTCATAATCTCAGCATTAAGTTTAGAAGTATTACTTGCCTCAAACAAGCCAAATTCAATACCCAACAAACTAAATGATGCTCCAAAAATGTCATCCCACGTGTACCGACCTCCAAACGGCTCGAAACTAGCCAAAAGAAACTCAAACACATCAAATAATTCCAAAGGAAAAAAAACCCAGCCGATAAAGGTTAAATCTTTAATTAAAATTCCAAAATCGACCAAAAAGTCAAACCCGATCACCTGCCTCAAAACCCGACAAAACTCACCAAATTCAACAAACCCATTCAATTACGAGTCCAACCATACTAGTTTAACTCAAGTCCAATTCCGAGTCGATGTTCAAAACTCGAAAATTCACTTTATGAAATTTTAGACAAAATCCCCAAATTTCACTTTGAGTTCATCAAGCAAATACTAAAAACGAAGATGGATTCATGAAATATAACCCAAATCGAGTGTAGAACACTTACCCCAATCCATATGGTGAAAATCGCCTCCAACATTGTCCATATCTAAGCTCCCCAACTCAAAAAATATGACCAAATGGACAAGCCTCAATATTAATTATTTTTTACCAATCTATTTTGCCTTGTTTAGTGTGCCAAATGATCCTGAAACTCGCTTTTGATGCCTCCAATAGATTTCTTGTAAAATTTCAATCAAGTTAGGCTTTTGAAACACTCCATTTGACCTTATAATGAAGGCGATATGTTGGTTTCAATATTTGGAAATAGTGAAGATTTTTAATTATGAAGTCAGTGACAATTCCGTAATTAATCTGAAAAATCTAGCAACCCAATTCTTAGTAAAATCCCCATACGATATCCAAATTCAATGATTCATTTTGCTATGGCTCTGTAATTATGACACGGATCTAATGCTTCAATCAAAATAGAAATCGAAGCTAATTTATTTAATGTGGTGCCATTTATGATTGAAGAAATGACGTCGAAATATAAGAAAAACGAGTGCAACACAACCGAAACCTATCCAAAAATCATATGAGCCCCTTGGGACCCCGTACGAATATACCAATAAGTCTCATAATATAAATGGGACCACGCGAGGCCTCAAATCATGTATGACAACGTCGCAACAACGAAACACACCTCAAATCAAACTTAATGAACTTTCAAACTTTCGACTTCCAAGAACTCGCGCCGAAACATATCAAATCAACTCGGAATGAACTCAAAATTTTCACACAATTCCTAATACGTCATTCGGAGCTACTCATGCCCCCAAACTACTGAGCAAAGTGCAAATACTCAAAATGACTAATCGGATCGTTACAGTTGTATGCAAATTATAATCCTTACAGTGGCAATGATATTGTTTGGATTCGTGAGATTGAAGTTGAGATCTCCGCAACAACAATAAGTAGATACTAATGTATACCCTCGCAGTCTTAATTAGAGTATTGGAGGAGAGAGAAGAGGCCAAACTTGGACCATATAGTTACGATATTGTGTGGGGGATCAGGACGAGCCAAGTGGACAAAAATGATGGGTTGGAAAAGATTTACATGAACAAAGAGGCTCGAGAATGGTTGAATTGGGTATGCAACAGATTGACGCCAGCAATGCACAAATCTATTGTGATTTGGGAGCAAGTGTTCTTGGTATATTCCCCGACGATAGGTATTTTGGTGAACATTGGAGCTATCTTGCAAAGTCAAATGGTGAAGACTAGGAAGACAGTGGATGCTATACTTTGTGCATACATTGATTGCTTTACTTGGGAAATACAACTTGACTGAAGAGGATGATGAGATATGTGGAGGCACAAAGTTGTCATTCCATGACACTTGCTCTATTCAGGACTCATCGGTAGTGACTATACAGAAGAAAGGACAATGGTGAGCGCATCACTAATATGGAGGGCGCACTTCAGCAGTTGCGACCAAATTTTGAGGCACTAAATCGTGCTTTGATAGACGCACAGGAGACTAGAGATCAATGGATGCAATATTAGTTCATTGTGCTGCTCGAGGCCGTTCTTGGACGGTGACAGGTATGGCACACTAGAAAGACTTCGAGAAGTTGGGAGATGCAAATTTGTCTATTTTGAGTGCTACTGATGACACTGGTACTAAGGACCCGATTAAGGTTTGAGAGGAGGTTGCTGGGGTTGCTTCTTCAACTAAAGAGGGTGAGATGATAGTAGCCATCAACACATCTGGTGTCGCATTAAAGGATCCATCAGCATTAAGGACCGATGTTCGCTACCGGTCCTCCCCGCAACCTGAGATATGATGAGGGAAGTTTCTGACACCTACTTTACTATTGGTCATTTATTGTATGTTTTTGGTAATATTGTACAATTGAGGACAATCCTCTCTTAAGTGTGGGGTGGGGGTGTTAAAATTTGATTTTTGTGGCATGTGTTTAATTGCTAATGATACATTTTGTTATGATCACACTTAAGGCGATCATAATTGTTTAATCGAAGTTAGCTTTTTATTGGCACAATCTTGGTTTTTTTTAAAACTACGGTTCTTTCCTGAGGATGTCATTTTCTTAAACTGGGTAGTTTTTGAAGTACCTTTTGTTAACTTTGTAAAAAATTGGTGGACTTTGCCCGACGATGGATTTTTTAGGCAGTCTTCTTGAGGGATTAAAGACTAAAGAAAAAAATACAAAAAAAATTGTTTTCCTTTGTTTGTTTTTGATAATGGAATGGGAAGAGCTTGAGTATTGTGCTTCATGACATATTTTATATCGAGTCTTATACCCGGAGCATTTGTGCTTAGCACTTTCCTCGTAATTCTAGTGATTATGTGCCTTGATATTATATATGACTTTATTTTCACTCTTGGGATCATCTTTTGACTCATGTTATGTACTTTGTATATGGTTTAGTTTATGATAACTGTGCTTATTTGCTTTCACTTGAGAGTGGATTCTGAGCCGTGTTGAGTGGGTCATGCGCATTGTGCGATGCGAGAATTTTGGTTGTGCGATGCGAGTTCGGGCTAGTCTAGAACTTGTCCTGTCTTGAGTCGAAGCAAAATAATTAAGTATTGTAAGGCTAGAAGATGATATAGTCATTTCTTTGATCGACTATTGAGCCTCTTTGCCTACTAGTGCTAATATTATCCATAGTCAACTCTTTTAAGCTTGTTGACTTTTTCCTTGGCACCCACATTACAAGTTAACTGTCCCTTTGTTTTTAACCAAATCTTGTTCACTTAAGTTGCTATAAGACTAAAGAGAGAGACTCGGTATCTTTTGAGTTGAACCACAAGAAGACCGAAAAGGTGTTGTATTTAAATGAATTACTACCAGGAAACACCAAAATCAAAGGGAGTGTTCAAAGATTGAAGAAAACACAAACGGAAAAAAAGAAAAAAATTTATAGTACACCTCCCATGTCTTGATATGGGCTAGTGAACATCTATGTGATGATATGATTAAAGAAGAAGATCCTAATCGTATATTGGTTAGTGACATGGACTTGGTCGTGACGAGAAGGTGTTTGAAAGCGATGTAAAGTGTATTAATGTGCTTAGCAGGGCTAATCACTATTTTTTTCAAATATATACTACATGTCATGTAGCCTACATTATAACATATGAAGTCCTACTTTATCTGAGCATGTGCAAGCTTAAAATTAGCCTAGTCTTACACTATGGGCATCCCAATAGTACGAACTTGGGTGGCATATGAGTTATTTTTGCAAGAATGAGCGAATCTTTTCGATTTGAGTCTCCTTAAAATATACTCAAACTTATGTTTGAGTGTGTAGATTACTTTCTCTCTTTGGTTTTTTGGTGAGGATACATGATTTGCAAAAGATTGGTAAAGTCCTTTGTTTTTGAGCTGACACAATAAGCGAGTCTTAGTTTGAAAAGTATTGGAGTTAAATATTGAAGCTAGTAAGTTAAAGAGAGCCACGCAATTATTTTAATTAGTCTTGGCATGACGAAAATCTTGAGGAAAAGTATAAATAGTGCTTATGCTAGGTTCTAAGTGTTAATATAAATCATTGTCATTGGCATGGTGCTTGAGTAGGTTCGAAAATTTATTTCTTGCCTGTGTGTTTAATTTTATTCACTCGAGTATGAGCAAAAGTCTAAGTGTGGAGTGTGATAAATGACCAAAAGTACATGACTTTGAGGGTATTTTCATCTTATTTATCATGTGAGTTATGGGAGATTACATAATTTTTTAAGCGAAATATACTCATTATGTGTTTCTTGATAAAAGATGTCAAATTATCGTAAAAAAGAAAAAAAATGGAAGGATTGTGAGCTCGTCTATTCTCGTATGTGGAACGAAATGGGCTCGAAAAAGGAGAAAACTAAAGGTACGAAACAGTGAAATGAAGCAAAGGCACGGATCGCTTCGCGAATCGGAAGAATTTCACTAGCTAAATCCGCATCCATGGGCGTGAGAGCGTAGACACGAATTCCAGCTTTTTCTATCCGGGTTTGGATTGATTATTTTCACTCCATATCATCCCTAAGTGATATAAATACATCAAATAATGACTTTTTAAGGGTTAGACAATATCTTTGAAGGTAAGAACAAGTAAGGAGCAAGGCGGAAGATTCAAAAACGAGTTTTTGTCTTTCTTCTTCCTTTTTATATTGTTGGTGATGAATTCTAATATTTAAGTTGGGTGAAAACAATTATATAAGTAGCTAAACTTTTTTATCTAGGGTTTGATGGAACCTTTTGGAGAATGAAATCTCATTACGTTTAATATAAGTTTGCCATTAAATTTTCTCTACTTGTTCAACTATGTGATTATTGTTGTTGATTGAAGGGTCCTCAATTGATTGTGCCTATTTACTGTGTATTTCTTAAAATAAAAATACACATTTAGGCAGTTGTTGAATAACATTACTCTTAACGTACATGAGAACTCAATAAGGCAGGTTTAAACATTGTATTAGAAATAATGAAATATTGATGCGATGTTAGTGAGCGGTGAACTAATGCCAGCTAGCATAGTTCGAAAGAATACGTCTAGTAAATTATAGGAGTTGCTCGGAAGAAAATTACGACTCCCGAATTACTCACGATCGGTAGAAAATACTTAGGCAAATTTATAGGAAACGTGGCGGGGAGAATTCCGAAAAGGGGGAAAATCATAACTCTAGACCTTTCCAATGTTGTCTACAACATTTGCTTTGTTAATAATAAAATTACAGCTTTTAATTACTTATCTTGTTGTTAGTAAACACTCAACTAATTATCCAATATTTCTGCAAGTTGATTGCTTGAATTCTTGCGAAACTTGTGATTGTAATTAATAGGTTAATTCTCTGTGAGATTCAACTTCGAACTTGTAAACTAGATTATATTTGCATGCTTAATCTTTTTTAAGTAGTATATAGGCAGAAAGTCACAGTTGTACTTGTCTTACAGCAAATTGGTTTCCATAGATGATTGCAACAACTAACTTCACAACATGTAAACCATATGTATCTTGAATTTTGATGTTTCCGTAATATAAGGAATAATACCCTATGGTTGGTTAAAACCTATTTCTTTTGGTGATTGATAGCTTCATTTTCCCGTAATATGCAGAATTTCCTCTTGTTCAGACAAAAATTGTTGACTTTTTCCGGATTAAGAGACCAAAAAGTTCAATTGACAATCTTAATCCAGGTAAAAGTCGTTTCAAGGTCTCGTCATTCTGTTCTTTATTTTTATATTTCATTAGCTTTCTGTTACACCTCCGCCACTTTGAACTTGACTTGTCATGGGGCAGCAAGAGTGTTGCCAAGCTAAGGTGCACGAGTAGCACCAAGAAAAAAAGGGATACGGGCAAGTGATGGCCAAGGCTTTGACGGAGGCGAGACAACTTGGCAAGGGCTTGACGATGAGTTGCGGGCTGAGGGTGACACTTGATCATGACAAAGGCATCAAGACATGAGGCAGTGATGCCAAGGCAAGGCTAAAACGAAGTGGTAAAGGCAGGCTAAAGTGCAACGAAAGGCAGTGCACGGGACAGACTTGTCATGGCATTGGGGCGCGATAGGCAATGGCATAGGAAAAATGTGGCTACAATGCAGCTGAGTACATGGCATTGGCGCATGATTCAATCCAAGGCACGAAAATGGATAGTATGCTTCAAATTGACCAAGTTAAAAGTGGTTACGCGGCACATGTTGTGCACATGGGCAGCAATTGGCTTTGCTAAAATGCCGGAAGACGGTGTTAGCACGTTTTTGTCCATGATTCATTATTATTAGCATGATCTTATATGATCCTAGTAGTTGGGGGATATCAACTACACTAGGCTAAAATAGTGGGCTATGTGGGACATGTGTCTAAGTCTAAGTGCAACAAGTATAAGGCAAAAGGGCTGTCTCATATTTTATAAATAGGCAGAATCATTATGCTTGGGACAGAGGTGAAAAAATATGTAAGAGTGCATATTTGAGAGTTAGGAAAGAGTCCTAAGTCTATTTTCAAGTGTGAAAATGCCTAAGATTAAGAGTGATCTTTTGTACACGACTGTACTTTGAATTGAGTTTCTTTGTATGCTCGAGTTAAATACCAAGTTGGGAAAAGAGTTTTCTGTATATTTTGCTTTGTGTTCTTCTATATTTTCTGTTGCCTTTACTATATTTCGTTGCCTAAGCTATTCCCAAACTTACTGCGTTGAAAGCTGCCTAAAAATAATCTAAGTCCAAAGTTACTGTAATTTTAGCTGAGTGTTGTGCGAAGGCTGAAGTCAAGTGCAGGACTTGGCTGCCGCGCAGGCTGGTTTTGGCGGACAGAAAATGTGCCTATGATAACGGATATCAGAGGGGAGCAGGTTCGTGATGGAGACACGATGGGTAGTGGCAAATTTCGTGATCTTGTTTGAGAACATGGCCGGTGGTAACAACAAGCTGCGAGAAAGGCTAACGAAACTGGAGGCATTGGTGAGAAATGTTGCTGAAAGTGAAGAAATTCAGACTCTCGTGACAAGGCTTGGCTACCTTGAGGCAAAATTGGCAAGGCTAAGTCAAGAGAATGTGGATCTGAAAATAGAGACAGTGTTGCTGCGACGTGCTATGGTCGAGGATGCTTCTCAACATGGTGCTGATCATCTCAAGGTGAAAATTTCCAAACCTAAGGCATTTGGTGGTGCAAGGAGTGCACGTGAATTGGATAATTATCTTTGGGATATGGAGCAGTACTTTTATGCTAGTCGTGTGCAAGACAAGAAGGAGAAAGAAACCTTGACTAGCATATATTTGAGCGAAGATGCTAAGTAATGGTGGTGCACTCGTGTGGCTGATGATGAAAGTTTGGGCAGATCAAAGATTGAGTCGTGGGAGCGGCTTAAAAAGGAATTGAAGGATCAGTTCCTTCCTAGCATTACATCTTGAATTGCTAGGGACAAACTGAAAAAGGTGATGCAATTCAGCTAGAGCATATGTAAAAAAAATCAGTTCTTTGATGTAGAGCATCAGCAATATGCCGGAAAAAGAAAAATTGCAAAACATCATAAGGGGGCTGCAACAGTGGGCACAATTGGTGTTGCGTAGGCAGAATATTCAAAACCTCACAAATGTTGTGGCTACGGCTGATGCATTGGGCGATTTTCACTTGATTAATGAGACTTCTGCTTCAAAGTCCACGACGGAAAGAAGGACAAGGCACAAAAGTGGAAGAAATGTAAAAATAACAATGGTAATGAAGAAGGCAAGAGGCTGGAAATTCAAAGAGCAAGGAGAAGGGCAGCAAATACAGTGGTTGTTTCATTTGTGATGTGCTATATTGAGCAAGGGACTGCCCGAAGAAAGTGGTGTTAAGTGCTATCAATGCTGCAGACAAGAGAGATACATTGGAGGCAATGACATGCGACAAACAAGTGGTTGGAGTGAATGCAATTGTGGCTGAAAAGAAGGGAGGCCAAGAGGCGTTTCTTTTCAACCCCTTAGGACTCATAAATTGAGCTAACCTCGACGAGGACGTCGAGTTTGAATGGCTGTGGGTGGTTTGTTAGACCTCCACCACTTTGAGCTTGACTTGACAACGAGAGTGTTGTCATGGAGAAGCAAGAGTTGCCAAGCTAAGGTGCACGAGTAGCACCATGAAAAAAAGGAAAACAGGCTAGTGATGGCAAAGGCTTAGACGGAGGCGAAACAATTTAGCAAGGGCTTGACAATCAGTTACGGGCTGAGGGTGACACTTCATCATGGAAAAGGTATCAAGGCATGAGGTAGTGATGCCAAGGCAAGGCAAAAACGAAGTGGCAAAGGCAGACTAAAGTGCAATGGAAGGCAGTGTGCATGATAGATTTGTCATGGCATTGGGGCGCGACAAAGGGCCATGTTCGCAGGCAATGGCATAGGCAAAATGTGGCTACAATGCAGCTGAGTACAAGGCCTTGGCGTCTGATTCAAGCCAAGGCACGAAAATAGGCAGTATGCTTTAGATTGAACAAGTCAAAGGCGGTTACGCAGCACATGTTGTGCACATGGGCAACAATTCGCTTTGCTAAAATGCTAGCAGATGGTGTTAGCACGTTTTTGGCCATGATTTTATTATTATTAGCATGATCTTACATGATCCTAGTAGTTGGGGGATGGCAACTGCACTAGGCTAAAATAGTGTGTTGTGTGTGGGATACGTGTCTAAGCCTAAGTGCAACAAGTGATATCAAAGGGGCTGTCTAATATTTTATAAATGGGCAGAATCCTTATGCTTGGGGCAGAGGTAAGAAAACGTGTAAGAGTGCACATCTGAGAGTTAGGAAAGAGTCCTAAGTCTGTTTTCAAGTGTGAAAACGCCTAAGGTCAAGAGTGTTCTTTTATACACGGCTTTACATTGAGTTGAGTTTGTTTGTATGCTCGAGTTAAATATAAAGTTAGGAAAAGAGTTTCCTGTATATTGTGCCTTGTGTTCTTCTATATTTTCTGTTGCCTTTACTATATTTCATTGCCTAAGTCATTCCTAAACTTACTACGTTGAAAGCTGCCTAAAAATAATTTAAGTTCAAAGTTGCTGTAATTTTTGCTGAGTGTTGTGCGAAGGCTAAGGTCAAGTGCAGGACTTGGCTGCTGCGCAGGCTGGTTTCGGCGGACAGAAAAATGTGCCTGCGACACTTACTTGAAAAGTGAGTGAACGAAAACGTAGTAGTAGTAGCTTGAAGAAGAGGAGCAGATTGCTTCCCTTCAATCCTTGTGAGGATCCTAGCAGGAGACTTTAACAAATGGCGTCTCTTGCCACTGCTTTGACAACAACTGGAGCAGAATTCAGTAATGAGCTTACTTATATGTCAGGCATGGCTGCAAGCTAATCGGGCTGCACTTGAACGAGGCGGGATGCACGTATAGTAAAACATAGAAATATTGGGAACATTATATTTTGGCGAAAGAAATGTGTTAGATTTCAGAGTTGGCAGGGTAATGATGAACTAAGCTTTGGAAATACCAAGAACAGCAATTCAAAAATTATGCTTTATCACTTTGTAAAACATGCCCGTTCTGATTTCTATGTAATCTAAAATATTTGCCAAAAGAAGAAAGCAATAGCAACTTGTAAATGTCAAAAGTAACTAAAAAAGGAGAGATCGTTTAAGGATTTTAAATATTCTTTTGGTCAGAAAAACTCAAGCTGCTTTCGCATGGCGTGTTACTTGATTAATTCTATTTTCTCTCTTTATTTTCCTCTTTATTGTTGAATAAATAGCCATTTATGTTATGACATTTATGCTGTGATCGTTTTGCATAACAGTCATTTTGAAGAGTTGCACCTCTTCAGATTTCAGCTCAACTTTGGCTATAAATACAAGACTATTCTGCTCAGAATTTCTACACGATTTTCTGAGTTTCTCCTCCTTTTTCTGCATACTTTAAACATCAAACAAAGCAACAGTAAGTGTGATTTGCTATCGAACTTTGTGTTCACTGAAATACTGGGGTTTGAAGTACCACTACACCAGCGTGTAATTCGTTCTATCCTGGGAGAAAATAATCCACAACCTTGGATACTAGGATGAGATTAAATTCCTTAAGGAAACATTCAGTGGGCTCAAATTAAAATTCTGTTTCTATTTTTCATTTATGTTTATGTTCATTTATATATTTCAAAATTATTTTACAAATACAGTTTACTAACAAGCTTAAGGATTTTATATTATTTTCTGTATTTATACTCACTGTTTCTGGAGAGTAAAACTTTTGTGGTTTTGTACTCTATTAGAGATTAAAATCTACGTGATTTTAACGTTTGTGTCATTCTTTTACAGAAATGACTAATGATAATGTGAACCAAGCTATTCCAATGGTTACTGCCAATGCCTCAACGAGTCAAACTACACCGACAGCATTGGCATCGGCGGAGAAAATCGAAAATTTTTTCGGGATTGATTTCAAGCTCTGGCAGCAAGAGCTGTTCTTCTCTTTGACTACTCTAAGTCTCCAGAAGTTCATCAATGAAGATGTTCCTATGCTGTCCGATGAAACTCTAGAAACTGAACGCTTTCTTGTAATTGAGGCGTGGAAGCATTCAGATTTTTTATACAAGAATTATATTCTAAGCGGGGTGGAGGATGCTTTGTATAATGTCTACAGTGGCGTGAAAACATCAAAAGAATTGTGGACTGCGCTTGAAAAGAAATACAAAACCGAAGATGTCGGGTTGAAGAAGTTCGTTGCTGCAAAGTTTTTGGACTACAAAATGGTAGATAGCAAGTTTGTTATTACCCAAGTTCAGGAATTGCAAGTGATTATTCACGATCTCCTTGCTGAAGGTATAAATAAAATTAACACTGATGTTGAAAGTAGTACTCTTAGTATTTTTACTAACAAAATTTTTATTAAGGTCTTGTCATCAATGAAGCATTCTAAGTAGCATCGATGATTGAGAAGTTGCCTCCTTTGTGGAAGGACTTCAAAAACTACTTGAAACACAAACGCAAGGAGATGTCCCTTGAAGATCTCATTGTTCGATTGAGAATCGAAGAGGACAACAAAGATGCTGAAAAGAGAGGCCGTGGAAACTCAACAATAATGGGAGCAAATATTGTTGAAGAGAACAAAAGGGGGAAGAAGGATTTTGGACCGAAATACAACCCAAACAAGAAGCGGTTCAGTGGAATTGCTGCAACTGTGGAAAAGTCGGACACAAATCTATGGAGAGTCGTGCTCCGAAGAAAGACAAGAAGAAGGATCAAGCAAACATCGCTGAAAAATATGATTATGTTGATGACTTATGTGTCATGCTTTCCGAATGCAACTTGGTGGGCAATCCTAAATAGTGGTAGATTGATTTTGGAGCCACTCACCATGTTTGTGCTGTTAGAGAAGCTTTTGCTACTTATGCTCTTGTTGGACCTGATGAGGCACTTTCTATGAAAAATGCTGCAAAGGCCAAGATTGAAGGATGTGGGAAGATATTTCTCAAAATGACTTCCGGCAAAGTGGTGATTTTGAACAATGTTCTTCATGCTACCGAGATTAGGAAGAATTTAGTTTTTGTTGGACTTCTTGTTAAGAATGATTTTAAATATGTTTTTGTTTCTGATAAGGTTGTAATAAGTAAGAACGAAATATGTGTAGGAAAAGGTTACCTCACTGAGGGCCTTTTCAAGCTGAATGTATTAGTTGTTGAAAATAATAATAAAATTTCAGCTTCATCTTACTTACTTTAGTCAAATGAATTATGGCATATACATTTGGCTCATGTTAATTATAAAACCATACGAAAAATGATTAATTTAAAAGTATTGCCTAAATTTGAATGCGACAAATTAAAATGTCAAATATGTGTCGAATCTAAGTATGTTAAACATCCTTATAAGACAGTTGAAAGGAATTCAGATCCTTTAGACTTAATTCATATAGATATTTGCGATATGAAGTTAGTAACATCTCGTGGTGGAAAGAAGTATTTCATAAATTTTATTGAGGACAGTACTCGATATTGCTATGTTTACTTACTTAATAGTAAAGATAAAGCAATATACGCATTCAAGCAATACAAAAGTAAAGTTGAAACGCAACTTAACAAGAAAATCAAAATGATAAGAAGTGATATGGATGGTGAATATGAATCTCCTTTTAAACAAATATGTTTAAAATATGGAATTATTCATCAAACACCGGCTCCTTACATGCCCCAATCCAATGGGATTGCATAAAAAAAGAATCGTTCATTAAAGGAGATGATGAACGCATTATTGATAAGTTCTGTTTTGCTACAGAACTTATGGGGGGAAGCCATTCTTACGGCTAGCCGAATACTAAATCGAGTACCCCATAGCAAAACACAATCCATTCCATATGAAAAATAAAAAGGAAGGAAGCCCAACTTAAATTATTTTAAAGTGTGGGGATGTTTGGCAAAAGTGAAAGTTCCTAAACCCAAAAGGGTAAAAATAGGACCGAAAATCGTTGATTGTGTTTTCATAGGATATGCGATTAATAGTAAAGCATATCGATTTCTTGTTCATAAATCAGAAAATTCCGACATTCATAATAATACGGTTATAGAATCAGATAGTTCTTTGAAAATATATATCCGTATAAACATGAATGTGAATCTATTGGTGAAGGATCTAAACGACCTCGGGAAGAAACAAAAGAAAGTATACTTAACCAGGAGGATCCAAGACATAGTAAACGTCAAAGAACGTTACTTCATTTGGACGAGATTTCGTGATTTTCTTATTAGAAAACGAGCCTCAAACATTTAAAGAAGCTATGTCTTCTTCGGAATCATTGTTTTAGAAAGAGGTAGTCAATAGTGAAATAGAATCCACACTGAACAACCATACATGGGAATTGGTTGATCTTCCTCCTGGAAATAAATCGTTGGGTTCTAAATGGATCTTTAAGAGGAAAATGAAAGATGATGGCACTATTGAAAAATTTAACGCTAGACTTGTGGTCAAAGGGTATAGACAACGAGAAGGTCTTGACTATTTCGATACATACTCTCCAGTTACAAGAATTACGTCCATACGAACGTTAGTAGCGTTAGCTGCAGTTTATGATCTTGAAATTCATCAAATGGATGTTAAGACAACCTTCTTAAATGGAGAGTTGGAGGAAGAAATTTACATGAAACAACCTGAAGGGTTTGTGGTTTCAGGTAAAAAAAAAAGAAGGTATGTAGATTTGTTAAGTCCCTTTACGGACTAAAACAAGCGCCCAAACAATGGCATGCAAAATTTGACCAAACGATGTTGTCAAATGGTTTTAAAATAAATGAATGTGATAAATGTGTGTAAATTAAAAATTTTCCAAATCACATAATCATTGTTTTCTTATATGTAGATGATATGCTAATAATGAGTAATGACATTTCCAACATAAATGCAACTAAGGGCATATTAACTGGCAAGTTTGATATGAAAGACTTGGGAGTTGCTGATTTAATTCTGGGAATTAATATCCATAAGACTTATCAAGGTCTGGCATTGTCACAGTCTCATTATATTAAGACAGTACTTTAAAAATTCAAGCACTAGGGCTTTAAAGTTGCAAAGACTCCAATTGACTTGAATCTTGCATTAGCAAAGAACAAAGGCCAAAACATATCATAATTGGATTATTCTCATGTGTTGGGTTGCTTAATGTACATCATGAATGGTACACGACTAGATATAGCTTGAACTATAAGTAAATTAAGTCGATATACGAGCAATCCAGGTCAATCTCATTGGATGGCCATAAAACGAGTTCTGAGATATTTAGTACATACCCAGAACTTTGCTTTGCACTACAGTAAATATCCTGCGGTCATTGAGGGATACTGTGATGCAAATTGGATCACTGAATCAACTGATTCCAAGTCCACAAGTGGATATGTATTCACTTGTTCATCACCTATTTTAATTGAATTCTATGTCTCCGAGGCCTTGAAAACCTCATTTAGAGTCGCCTTGATTTGCGTGCGTAGTCCGGGCACGTAGCTGGAAAGCTTAAATGTGAAATTCTGTGAAAAATGCTAAATTTTGATGTTAAAATGAATAAATTTGACTTTGGTCAACATTTTAGGTAAACGGACCCGGACCCGGACCCGTGATTTGACGGTCTCGGAGGGTCCGTAGGAAAATATAGGACTTGGGCGTATACCCGGAATCGAATTCCGATATCCCGAGCCCGAGAAATGAATTTTTAAAAGAAATTATTTTTCTGAAATTGTTAAGGAAAATTAAAATGATATTTGATTAGAACGTGTTGGTATCGGGCCCGTATTTTGGCTTCGGCACCCGATACAGGTCTTATATATGATTTAAGATGTTTTTGTGAAATTTGGTTGAAAACGGACGTCGTTTGACGTGATTCGGACATAAATTAGAAAATTTGATGTTTCATGAAGTTGAAAGAATTCTTGGGTTTTGAGGTTTAATTCAATGTTTATGGTATTATTTTGGCGATTTGATTGCGTGAATAAGTCCGTAGGATATTTTTGAGGTTGTGTGTATATTTGGTTTGGGAGCTCTAAGGGTTCGGGTGAGTTTTGGATAGGCCACGGGTGCATTTTTGAACTTTGAAAAATTGCTGGTATTTCTGACATGCAGGCTTCGCAAACTCACAAATGCGAGTGGCCTTTTGCAATTGCGAAGTTAACCCAGGCCAGCTCTTCTCGCAAATGCGAGGATGGACATCGCAAATGCGATAACCCTGATGTCGTAAATGCGACCTTAATGCCGCAAATGCGAAGGTGTTGTATTTCTCAGGGGTTTCGCAAATGCGAACCCAGTCTTCGCAATTCCCATATCTGAGGGTCGGGGTTCGCATTTCCCATTACTGAGACCTGTACTTTTTACACTTAACTGATTTTGAACTTCATTTTTCATATTTTCTCAAACCCAAACACACTTAGGTGATTTTTCAAGGATCTCCAAATCAATTGTAAGTCATTTTTAACTAACTTCCTTCAATTCTTAACATCTTTTAACATGATTTCAACTTCAAATCAATGATTTCCATAGGTGAAATTGGGTGTTTTGGGTAGAACCTAGGTTTTTCAAAAATTGGGGACTTGGACCTCGATTGGAGGTCCGATTTCAAAATAAATTATATATTTGAGTTCGTAGGGGAATAGGTAATCGGGTTTTGGTTCGAACCTCGAGTTTTGACAATGTGGGCCCGGGGGCGATTTTGACTTTTTGGGTAAAACTTTGGAAAACTCATTTTCATGCTTTCAAATTGTTTCATTTAACGTTTATTGATGTAATTAAGTAACTTGTGGCTAAATACAAGCGAGTTAGTGGTGGAATCAAGAGGTAAAGCGATAGTTGAGGCTTGAATTGCGTTCGTGGCATCGAGGTAAGTGTTTGGTCTAACCCTAGTGATAATAGGCTAAATCTAGGTAATTTGGCGACTGTTTATGCTCCCGCTTGATTATGTTCCAATGTTATAGTGTGGTTAATTGATTAAAAATGGGCTCTAATTGTGAATTGTACATATTGCAGGACGAGGAGCCTATATGATGCCTTAAAGAGGTGATTGGAACTATTTTAGAGCAAGAACGATCCCTCGGAGCTGAGTATGCATGAAGACGAGGAAAAGAATCAAGGAAATAAGGGACTGGGCTAGCGCGCCCAGACGTGCGCTCGCGCTACTTTTAGCGCGTCCATTACAGAAAGTCAGCCAACTAGCGCGCCCAGATGCGCGACCGCGCTAGTCCAAGTTTCGAAAAGACTTTTCAGGGGTATAATTGGAAATCTGGAGGAAATCCCACTTAACCTATATAAAGTCAAGCTCGCTTAAGGATTATTTATCAAGGTTTTCATAGTCTAGTGCAAGAAATAGAGAGGCGAGACGCAAGGAGGAGATTTGACCATCAAGTTCTTCTTTTCTTCCATTTGTTTTTGCTATTTGTGATGAAATTAAACCTTATTGTGATGAACACTAGTATGAGTGACTAAAACCCATTATTCTAGAGTCATGGGTGAAACATAAATGTTGTTGTTTGAAGTTTAATTTGACAAAGTTGATTTATCATATTGGGTTGTTTATTTAATTCTGATTTCAATTATTTTGCTGATTAGCTAACATTGAAATACTATCTACGAATCTTTAGTTGAACTCGAAAGTGGAAACTTTAGATTGCATATAGAATTAAATAAAGCAAGTTCTTGAACCCGGGCATCGGGGAACAAATTAGCAATTGGGATAGACATATACCTAATTGTCATGCTTGGTTGAAATACATGAATTGTAAATGCATTCTTGTTAATCTTAATTCCATAGACATATAGGCATTGAGTTAACTTGAATAGGAGAGTAAGAACTCGACAGATTCTTATGAGCAATATTAACCATGTCAATCAACAATCCAGATAAATCAATTAGCCGTTTTAAGCCAAGAACACAACACAATTGTCAGTTATCCCGTGACCCTGGAATATCCTCTCCTACTGTTTGTTACTCGAATTTGCTGGTTGTTTGGTTAATTGTTCTAGTTAAATTATTGCTTGATAGTTTAGGTAGTAAATTAGTTACATCTCTATTTTGTGAAAAACCTCTTGGATAGATAAGTTAATTGAGTTTGAATCAGTCAACAGTTAATCACAAGTCTTCGTGGGAACGATACTCTACTCACTACTTTATTACTTGACGATTACGTGCACTTGCGTGAGTATTTTTGGTCGCAACACCTATCTTGAGGGACTAGGAGTTGAGTCTTATTTTTTAATTGCTTCTTGTTGAGTACGACGTATAGGCATGGTGACGAGTATCTATACGTTGGTTTCTAGCATGACCGTGAGTCTTTAAATTTTGAATATCTTGATTTTGTTGTATTTCTCTTGCCTTGGTGATGATTCCTATTTGTTGTGAAAAGCTTGTGAGAGGAATTATGACCTATGAACAACGAGGAGCATTGGCTCAAGTTATATTACAATTGTGAACGTATATGAAATGGTTGAACCCTTTGGAGCATTGGCTCAAGTGATAAAGTGGGATATGAAATAAAAGCGAAAGGAAGAGAAAGAGTATTTAAATTGTTCCCTTGCCGGGATATTGTTGTTTATTGATTATTCTCCTTGCCGGAACGTTGAGATTATTGATGTTGTACCCTTGCCAGGATTTAATTGTTTAATTGTGTTCCCTTGCCGGGATTTCCATTATTATTTTGTTTATTCCCTCGCCCTTGTTTGTGATTGCTGTTTGAGTGAGGAAGAGTGTTAAAGCACGAAAGGTGATTCCGTGCATTGTTTGTTTATTGTGAGGAAAGAGTGTAAAGCACGAAGAGTGATGCCGTGCATTGTTTGCTTATTGTGAGGATAGAGAGTAAAAACACAAAGGGTGATGCCATGCCACATGATGTACCATTCCGTGCCGATTCTATTGATTATATGTGAGGAAAGAGAGTAAAAGCCCTAAAGGGTGAAGCCATGCACATTTTACTATATCATTGCTTGGTGAGGATGAGAGTAAAATCGCGAAGGGTGATGTTGTGCACATTTTATTATATCATTGCTTGGTGAGGATGAGAGTAAAAGCACAAAGGGTGATGCCGTGCACTTATTGCTGTTTGTTATGATTTCTTATTGTTATCGGTTCAAGTGCACTAATTGTCCTATTCCACTATTACTGTGATTCTTTATGTTGACATTTCCCTTTATTGTGTTACTTGTTAGTATTGAATCAAGGTATCCTTGTGCAATGTTATGCCTTGAATTTATGCCATAATTGCTACATGTTTATGTGACTCAATTGCTACTTGATATTTGACATATTAAATACTATATCGGCTAATTGCTCCTTAAAGCCCATAATTAATTGCTACTTGTCATTACTTGTTTTCCTCAGTGAATCATAATTATTGTGTACTTGTTGTCTTATGAATTCATATTAATTGTTGCGTTTGTTAGAGTAAATTTCTTTTGGAAGAACTGTTGATATAATGAAATGGGGGCGGGTGGTACGCCTACCACGAGAATTGATGAAATGGGAGCGGGTGGTACGCCTACCACAAAAACATTGAGAAATGGGATCGGGTTGCACGCCTGTAACGAGATGTGTACTGACAATGAAATCTGCTTTTACTTCCTTCATCCGTGTTAGAGTTAATTTAATGATGTTCCTTATTATTCTCTTGAATTTCTGTATTATCTGTTATCCCAGAGCATGTTCCCCTCCCATTTAAAATGGTCATTCTTATTATTTTCCTGCTGTAAAAATATATAACTGCACAGGTTTATGTAGTAGTCCTGTCTAGCCTCGTCACTACTTTGCTGGGGTTAGGCTAGGCACTTACCAGCACATGGATCAGTTGTGCTGATACTATACTCTGTGCTCTTTTGCACAGATCCAGGTACCGGACATGAGCAGTAGTTCGTGAGCTAGTCTTCAGTCCACCGAGACACCGAGGTAGCCTTGTAGGCGTTCGCATGCCCGACATCTCCTCTATCTTGTATTTTAGTTTGTTATCTCATGTTTTCGAGACAAACAGTGTTATAATTCTTTCAAACGGTTGCATGTAGTAAATCTTAGTAGTTTGTGAATGTTGTGACACCAGTTCTGGGTAGAGGAATATGTGGATCTTCGTTATTATTTTGGTTTATTTCGTTTAAGGCTTCCGCTAAATTAAGAATTTTGCTGTTGTTTAATTATTTATTTCCTGCTAATTAAATTGGTAAAAATGGATCTAAAACAAAAATATTTATGGATTCTAAATGTGTGGCTTGCCTAGCTTCTACGAGTAGGCACTATCACAACTTCTGAGGGTGAGAATTTCGGGTTGTGACATCACTATTGGTGAAGGAACATTATCTTGGAAGTCGTCTAAACAAACTTGTATTGCCTGCTCTATAATGGAGGTTGAATTCATAGCCTTATATAAAGCCAATGAAGAAGTTGAATGGCTCTAGAAGTTCTTGGAAGATATTCCATTTTGGCCTAAACTGTTGGCACCAATATGCATACATTGCGATAGTCAAGCATTAATTGGAAGGGCTGGAAGCGTTATGTATAACAGTAAATCTCCTCATATACGACGAAGACATATGCCATTAGGCAATTACTCTGTAGAGGAATTATCACGATTGATTATGTAAAGTCAAGTGATAATGTATCGGATCTACTTACAAAAGGCCTAACTAGAGAGGTAGTTGAGAAATCATCAAGAGGAATGGGACTGTGGCCAGAACGAGTCATAATGGCGGTAACTCTACCTAAAAGACTAGAGATCCCAAGATCTAGGTTCAAGGAGACCAAACAAAGTCATTAATGACGATTCAACATTGCCAACTAGACTTTTGGTCTGTTCTCGTGATGAGACAATGTTCAGTACCAAGGATAAAGCATTAATACTTTTTAATGATTTCTAAATTTGATACAAGGTATATCAAATAGTGTATATACGGGATGACACGTTTAGGAACCACTATGTAAGTGTGAAGTGTTAGTCGCTTCAAGGAGAACTTTGTAAGGCTAGTTCTCTACGCACTTATGAAACCAGGTGGTGTTCATGGCTGAACGATACAATAATGAGAAACAAAGATAGTTAAGGGTTGATTATGTGACTTATGGTTGTCCAGGGATACACCAAAGTTCGACGGTTCAAAGATATCAAATCTACCGATTGACCGAGTATATCCATCCTAAGTTCACTACAGAAAGTTCAAAGGGAACCCTACTTATCCACAAGCAATTAATCCTTGCTTGCGAATCACACATTTTTTTCATGCATATTTCCGTGATATAGCCATTCCCCATTCATGTTGGGGATTGCTGGAATTTTAAGTATATGATATGCTTAAAATAGGGTGAATGGGAAAAGGAGGGAAATGAAAATTTTAAGAGAAATTTTAAGTCCCCCCTCCCTCCGACAAAGGGATATTGTCCCATATTGGAAGAGGAAGAGGTTTTTATGGGTATATAAGCAATTACTTTTTTCTAGCTTTTAAAGAGTTGAGAAGAAGGCAAGCCTCGCGCTGTTGTCGTCGTCTCTCGCTCGGCTTAGCGGCTTCGAATTTAGTCAATTGATTGATTAATTTTTTGGACCATATTTATTTGTTAATAGTAAAATATTAACAGAAATATTATTAAATATTTGTTTTAATAATAGAATATTAATATTAAAATAAATATTAATATTAAATCCAATTCATTTTTCTGTTATGTAACTGAAAATTAAACTACCCTCTTCAATTTTCCCTCTTTATTATTGAGTAGATAGCCATTTATATTATGACATTTATGTTGTGGCCGTTTTGCATAAACAGTCATTCTGAAGAGTAGCACATCTTCAGATTTCAGCACAACTTTGGCTATAAATACAAAACTATTCTGCTCAGAATTTCCATATGATTTTATGAGTTTCTCCTCCTTCTTCTGCATACTTTCAACATCAAACAAAGCAATAATAAGTGTGATTTGCTACCAAACTTTGTGTTCGCTGAAACACTGGGGTTTGAAGTACTACTACACCAGTGTGTAATTCGTTCTATCTTGGGAGGAAATAATCCACAACCTTGGGTACTAGGAAGGGATTAAATTCCTTAAGGAAATATTGTGAATTTAGTTGACTCAGATTAAAATTCTGTTTCTATTTTTCATTTCTGTTTATGTTCCTTTATATTTTCCAGAATTAGTTTACAAATACAGTTTACTAACAAAAACCACAATCATTATTTTTTCATTGTCTCCTAAAGAAGGTTTCTCAATAAATGGTGATTGTTAGAACATGCGCAGCGGAAGTAAGCATACAATACATGCATCAAATACATGTAAACTAGACAATGCGATAATCACTAGATTAGAAGCACTAACCTCTTGAAATTGTTGCACAAATCCTCCACATATCAAGAATCTAGGGCTGCAGTCTACTGTTGCATGCCTAGTAAAACCTTGGATGATTTTGCTTTTGGTTGGTCAAGAACAATACAACTCTAAAATGTGAGTTATTGGGTGAAATTAGTCTTCCTTTAATAGATTGATTTTTGACCGAAATTATGCTCCAAAAACGTGTGGGATTCTGCTTTTACAAGTAGAATCCTACTCCAACTCTACTAGATGACTTTTCTCCCAAGTCACTTTTTATCAAGTCTTGTCCAGGTTTT
This sequence comes from Nicotiana glauca, assembly GCA_026770625.1. Taxonomy (NCBI): domain Eukaryota; kingdom Viridiplantae; phylum Streptophyta; class Magnoliopsida; order Solanales; family Solanaceae; genus Nicotiana; species Nicotiana glauca. The sequence goes on along the minus strand of MU699263.1, from coordinate 39,338 downwards.
TACTAGGTATAGCAGGGACCACAGAAATGATAAGAGACTACCAATTATAATATTAATTCAAAAATAGCATGAATTAGTTTTTACTATAATTAATTGCAATTTATTCCACTAAAAAACTGCAATTGAACTCTTCAATATGAATTTCGAAAATTCAATAACACGTATTTTAACTCCCCATGTTAAGATCTCAAATACCAGTTAATTACATTAAATCCCTGAAAATTTGATTTAATCAACTAATTAAATCCTTTACAGTTCCTCTTAAACTATTTCATGTGACGGATACAAAATCCACCTGCCGGGTTTTCACATGAAAGCTTATAAGTTTACATAAAAGGGGTATCATCAAAATTAAAATCGAGTCATGGATTCTATCAACTAATTATTATTTCACAAATGTTATTCATTATTGTCAATCTAGTAGGCATACACTAACTCTGAATAGAGTCGTACCTTTTGATAAATCAAAACAATAAATAAATTACATTGATCATGATAATTATATCAAGATTAGGAGTATAAGCTCATTTAATAAACTAGAGAAAATATTTTATATATATATACTTAATATATATATATATATATATATATATATATATATATTAAGTACAAAAATATCTTTCTTTACTTGGTCCCTTCAATATACACTAAGCATACTAGCACAAGAAGTCGGAGTCAAACCACTCCCATAATCAAGACTATACTATAATCTTGTGCTACAATGATCAAGATATTTTGTCCAATAATATCTTTCATTGTGAACATGGTTTATTAATTATGAGAACCGACAATTTAATCTTCTGTGCATTAACTAAGACTCCATACGCTAAATTTTCTACTACATAACTAAAAGGACACACATATAAGAGATGATCAATTTCAAATATTACTTTATTGAATTAAATAAATTAAATAAATAATTATTCCATTAAGAATAAAATAAAATATTATGTCTAAACTGCATGGTTAATAGTATATCCCAATAATCTCCCACTTAGACTCATAACCATGCGTCTACTACTCTAATACCTATTCCTTCTACATGCTTGTCAAAATTTTTCTGTGTCAAGCTCTTTGTAAACGGGTGTGCCAAATTATCTTATGACGCAATCTTCAACACTCTTGCATCACCTATCTGAGTTATATCCCGAATTAAGTGATATTTATGCTTAATATGTTTACTCCTTTTATGGTTTCTTGGTTCCTTCGAGTTTGCAAGTGCACCACTATTGTCACAATAAAGTACAATCGATGCTTGAACTGAAGGAACCACATTTCTTTTGGAAAGTTCCTGAGCTAAACAACCTCTTTAGCTGCCTCATAAGCAGCCACATACTCGGCTTCCATGGTGGAATCAGCAACACATAATTGCTTGATGCTCCTCCAACTCATGGCTCCACGTCCTAAGGTAAAAAAAAATCCCGAGGTAGATTTTCTAGAGTCTCTATCTAACTGGAAATTTGAATCAGTATAGCCAATGGGTGCAAGATCACTCGAGTGATACACCAACATATAATCCCTAATCCTTTTCAAGTACTTTATTATATGCTTAATGGCGGTCCAGTGTTCTCGTCCAGGGTTGGACTGAAATCTACTAACCATGCCAACCACAAAGAAGATATCATGTCTAGTACATAGCATAGCATATATGAGACTCCCAATAGCAGAAGCATAAGGGACCGCCTTCATCTTTTCTATCTCATCAGTCATTTTTGGGGACTGATCTTTCTATAGAGAGATTCCATGTCTAAAAGGATAAACTCTTGCTTGGAATCTTGAATGCTAAACCTGGTGAGAATAGTATCAATATAAAGTGCTTCGGACAAGCCTAATATCCTTTTCTTGCGATCTCGCATAAGCTTGATCCAAGGGATATGTGCTGCTTGTCCCAAGTCTTTTATATCGAAACAAGAGGACAACCATTCCTTTACTGAATTCAACATGCTCAAATTATTTTCTATGAGCAAAATATCATCTACGTTCAAAACCAAAAATTTAACTATATTTCCATCTCATTTCTTATAGACACAAGACTCATTTTCACATTGATCAAAACCAAAGGTTTTAATCGATGCGTCAAAACAAGTGTTCCATGCTCTAGAAGCTTGTTTCAATCCATAAATGGATTTTTTTAATTTACACAACATGTGCTTATTGCCACTTTTTATGAAACCAACTGGTTGTTCCATATAGATGTACTCATCAAGACTTACATTTAGAAAAGCCGTCTTGACATCCATTTGCCAAATCTCATAATCGTAATGAGCATCAATGGATCAGAGAATCCTAATGGATTTAAGCATGGCTACTGGCGAATAGGTTTCCTCATAATCGATCCCTTCTTTTTGAGTAAATCCTTTTGCAACAAGCCTAACTTTAAAAGTTTGCACGTTTCCATACACTCATCTCCTTTTCTTATAGATCCATCTACAACCAATGAGTTTGACTCCAGTAGGTGGTTCTACAAGAACCTAGACTTGATTGGAGTACATGGAATCCATTTCAGATTTAGTAGCATTAGCCCATTTATCAACATTTGTATCCTGTAGTGTTTCGTCATAATTAATAGGTTCTGTATTAGGCCCTTCAGGGATTCTATCATAAGATTCTCCCAAAAGCGCAAATCGGAGAGGTTTTCTAATAATTCTTGCGACGACCTGACCCATTGTCTCATGAGTTACCACTCCATTTCCCTATTTTCTACTTCTTTACTCTTCATTATCAGTGTCTTGTGTGATCGAGTTGGTTTAGATTGATTTTAGAAGGAAATGAGACACTTAGTCTCTTTAAGGAAAGCTTAGTTTGGAAAAGTCAATCGGATGTTGACTTATGAGTTAGAGGGCTAGGATGTGATTTCCGATGATTCGGTTAGCTTCGAGGGATTATTTGTGACTTAGGAGTGTGATCGGAAGTGGCTTTGGAGGACCGGTGTAGAATTATGCTTGAATTGGCGAAGTTAGTATTTTGGCAATTTTCGGTTGATAGGTGAGATTTTGATCCGAGGGTCGGAATGGAGTTTTGAGAGTTGCTGTAGCTTCGTTATGTTATTTGGGATGTGTCTGTAAAATTTCAGGTCATTCGGAGGTGATTTGGTTGGGTTTTTGATCAAATGCGTGTTTCGGAAGTTTTAGAAGAACTTAGGCTTGAATTCGATGTAATTTGATGGTTTTGGTGTTGTTTGAGGTGTTTTGATGATTGGAACAAGTTTGAATGATGTTTTAGGATGTGTTGATGCTTTTGGTTGAGGTCCCGGGGGCCTCGAGGTGATTTTGGATGGCTAACAGGGAGTTTTGGACTTGCAAAAATGCAGAAAATGCAGCAGTATTGCAGAGTAATTTTTGGTCTTCGCGATCGCGGGAGGACCCCCTCGATCGCATATGAGGAATTTAGGGGCAGCTTGATTTTGTTATACGTGATAGCGTATAGGGGGATCGAGACACATAGGCTTGTGAGGTATGCCTTCGCGATCGTGTGAATAGGAGTGCAATCGCAGTGGGTTAGAGGTGGCAATCAACGCGTTCGCGGGCCAAAGGTAGCGTTCGCATAGCACGTTTTGAGGTCTTGGAAAATTTGTTATTCGCGATCGCGAGCATGGGGCCGCGATCGCATAGAAGGAAATTATAGCTGGGCAGAAGGGTTTTAAAATGTTTCATCCGCAAGCCTAAGTCATTTTTTGTCACGACCCAAACCGTCCCGATCGTGATGGCGCCTCATTGAAGACAAGGCTAGCCGACACAATACTCACGTCAACCTTTTAATCATCAAGAGTCATTTTTCAAACCTTTCATTAGAGCAATATTTCGTAATATAAATCTGAAGGAAAACAGTGCGGAATTTCTATACAAGCCCGACATCGGGGTGTCACTAGTCATGAGCATCTATCAAGGTCTGAATACAACAAGAAGTCTAAAATAATGTACTAAATACAGTAATAGCAATGTGAGGAAGGGGGGGGGGGGAGCTGCGAATGTCATACAGCCACCTGCTAACTCTGATGACTCCGCGCGTGAGCAAATCAACACCCGCTACCGGGTTCCGATATACCTGAATCTGCACACGAGGTGTAGGGAGTAATGTGAGTACTCCAACCCAGTAAGTAATAAGAGTAAATAAAGACTGAGCAGTAGGAAACAATGAATCCACATTTACATTAGGCTCAATAACACAACAGGCTTTCAAATCATAATACGAGTCAACCTTCCATTTTTAAAGTCCGGCTTTTAGTAAAAATCATTTTTGAAATACTTTCCAACAATTTCAGTAGGGCTTCAATACCATTTAATGATAATAGAGATTAAATTCATTATCGGCCCATCGGGAAAAATATAGTTCTTAAAACAGCCCTTCGGGCAAAAACAATAATCACAAACACTTCATAACCTAAAAATCTCGGTAGAAATAGCCAAATACCAAGATTAATTTCTGAACATCTCGTAAACCCTAGTTTAAACAAAAATTGTTTTACAACATTTGTTCAACTTTTCGACAGAGGCTCAATATGAAGATGAATGAAAACAGTCAATAAATCAACATATTCAATAGAAACTCACTTTAAAGAGGAGTGAAATCAATAAGTTCATAAACAGGCATTTCAGGAAAAGTATCACTCATATGCATGTATATATCTATCGCCCCTCGAGCTAGCCTCTCTGTATTCGTGACTCATCTCTTACCAATCAATACTAGCACTCAACATTCATGCTCAACAGGTACCATATAGTAACCGCTGCGGCATGCAGCCCGATCCATATATTGCTGCAGCGTGCAGCCCAATCCATATACTTCGTCAACGACGCTCACTGGGGGTGTGCAGACTCAGGAGGGGCTCCTACAGCCCAAACGCTATATCGCTGCGGCGTGTAGCCCGATTCATATAACTATCACTACGGCGTGCAGCCCGATCCATATACATATATATAAATATATATTGCTGCGGCGTGCAGCCCGATCCATAGATATATAATCCTCACAACTAGGCCCTTAGCCTCTCTCAGTCATTAACCTTACCATCATACTCTCACTCTATATCGATCATCAATCTCACAATCAGACCATCGGTCTATCTTAGTAAAATAGGGAACTCAGCCCACAGTTTCCACATTTTAAGAATATGGCGATAAAGCCAGGTTTGAGTAATCAACAGGTAAAACATGACTGAGGGTATGCTTTCAAACAAATAGTGTGAGTAAAAATAGTAAACATGCCCCTAAGGGTCTCAACAAGTCGGCACAAGACCCCAAACATGGCATGCATCCCAAAATATAATAATATCTAACAATTAGCTATGAAATACACATTAATAATAATAATTCGTGATGAACTAAGTCACAATCCCCAGCGGTGCTCTACCCACGCTCGTCATCTAGCGTGTAAGTCACTTCAACATAGCACAACAATGTGAAATCCGGGGTTTCAAACCCTCAGGATAGTATTTACAATCATTACTTACCTCGAACCGGCGAAATCTCTAGCTCGCAATGCCTTTTACCCTCAAATTGGCCTTTACGAAACTCAGAAATTTTTACATCAACGGGTTCCTTATATCCTCACGAGTTCATACATACTAAGAACGTCAAAATCTATCCACAATTGACCCTTCAAATCCCAAATTTAAATCCGAAATTTCCAAGCCCTATTCTTTCATTTTTAGCAAAAATTCAATGATTTTCTAGATGGATTTCATAATAAAAACGAGTTTTGAGATCAAGAAACTTACCTCCAAACGTTTCCTCTTGAATCCTCTTCAATCACCCTTCAAAAACCTCCCAAAATGAGCAGCTATGGTGGAAAATCCCCCACCTTCGCGAACAAAACGTCCTTAAAACATTCTGTCCAGGCCTGACATTCCTTCTTTGCGAACGCGGTCAAACTCTCGCGAACGCAAAGCACAAAATTTATGTTGATGGATTTGCTCATCACAAATGCAAAGTCTTAATCGCGAACGCGATGCCTGACTAGGTTTGGCCTTCGCGAACGCGACGCCTCTCCCGCGAACGCGAAGCACAAAATGTGCATGGCCAGAATTTACTCTTCGCGAACCCGAGGCCCTCTCGCGAAAGCACAAAATGTGCATTGCCAGAACTTATTCTTCGCGAACGCAAGGCCCTCTCGCGAACGTGAAGAAGGAAACCAGACAGTGCATCAAAAAATTTCCAGCAGCCGCACAAGTCCAAATTGTTTATCCGTTAACCATCTGAAACTCACTCGAGGCCCTTGGGACCTCAACCAAATATTTCAAAATATCCCATAACGTCATTCAAACTTGTTCCAATCTTCGGAACACTCAAAACAACATCAAAATATCAAATTCTCATCGAATTCAAGACTAAGTTTTCTAAAAACTTCCGAAACACGCTTTTGATAAAAACCCAACCAAACCACGTCTGAATGACCTAAAATTTTGCACACACATCCCAAATGACATAACGAAGCTACAGCAACTCTCGGAATTCCATTCCAACCTCTATATCAAAATCTCACCTATCAACCAGAATTCGCCAAAATACTAACTTTGCCAATTCAAGCCAAATCTTTCCATGGACTTCCAAAATGCATTCCGATCGCGCTCCTAAGTCATAAATCACCCAACGAAGCTAACAAAATCATAAAAATTCCGATCCTAGCTTATATACAAACAAGTCAACTCTTGGTCAAGCCTTTCAATTTCAAAGCTTTCAACTGAGACTGTTCTTTCAAATTCATTCCAAATTTTCCTGAAAAACCAAACCAATGATCTACATCAGTCATATGACATTACACGGGGCAAGTCATGTCTGAGAACTGGAGATCAAAGTACAAAAGCTCCAAACGACCGATCGGGTCATTACATCCTCCCCCACTTAAACACACATTCGTCCTCGAATGTACCCAGAGTGGTCCTAAAAGCCAACCAATCGCTGAATAACCTTACCATGCATATACCCGGGGGTGATCCCACGTCACCCTATCTCATATAGGTCCGATAACACAATGTAACTGAACTTTCACAATCCAACCTAGTACATAAGCCTTAGAATCACATTTTCACTTCTGAAATCATCTATAAGATCAGAGTCTCACATCTGTACTTTGAATAAGTCCGAACAAGCTATATTAACCCATATCTGCAACCTCAGGTTCAATTATATGACATACCACATAACTCTAACACATGTAGCAATAACTTCCATTCACAGCAGCTGTACGCAACAACCGAATACCAGTAGAAAACCTCTTATCAATAAATTCTCATTCCAACCCATTCATATACTGTAAATGATAATAAAACACGCAATAAGCCATAATCATTTCCCAGATCAACCATTCATGAAGCCACTTCTCTTTTGGCAAATACCAAAGTAAATTTCTGAGCCAACACTCGATAGTATCCTTCTAACATGCTGAAATCAAATCCGTTAATTTTCATTAATGATCCCAATGATCACCTCAAATCCAACACACCACTCTGGTGACATGACACATCAGTACATGCCTAAGCCACAACTTGCATAATACACGTACCAATAAGACACTGTCCGAACATATTTAAATCATGAAAATGACTCAAACGAAAGAGCTGTAACTTAAGCTCACCAATACCACCACAACACAAGGCTGAGAGCTCGTCTCACATCATAGAATAGAACACACGAATCTAACCCGCAGGATCATATCTGATATGCCATTCACCGAGCAACTCCCAATTACCCTTCTCGCTCGACTTCCATTATGACATTCCGATAGAACCGCACCATAGGTGCCCATAACCAACAGATCGTAGCATCTCACAACACTGAAAGGTGACTCATAGATCCCCCTAATCGCTAATAGCTCAAAACAACCGGATCAATACATCCTTCACCGCAGCAACTCAAAGTCAACAAATCCATCTCGATGCCGGACACATATCCATATAGGTCTACCAATGGACCACACATCAACTCCAGTTACACACAACAGATAATAATCCTTCGAAGGTCCACAATGACTGAATTATAGCACATACTAATATGTGACTAACTTACCCACATTTTGCCATCCACAACCACAAGCTAACCTGCATACGAGAATCTTCTAATCCCCAAGTCCATAAAATACACGAATTACCGTATTTGATCCCAATTACGCCACTCACATATATAACTCACTTCTAGTACCCAATCATTCCATGAGAGATACTCTAAGATTCTTTGGTGTTGCAAAGCAAACTCGAATATTAGCAGCCGATCCGACAATAAGTGTCGCAATACTACCGAAGTACCATCAATTTAATCACGTTGCCTCTTTTTAAAACATATATCCTCGCCAAATCACCTTAATTAGCATTACCATTTCCTTAATCATCTGAAGATCATTTCTCAAATCATATGAAGCTCATTTCTCTAATTATCTGAAACTGCCCGTGCTGCCTAAGAGTTTATGACCTTCCATTGAAATCTGAACCGTGACCTTACACATGCAAATCTCAATCTTACTCAACATACCACATAAACCGTACCACTCTAGAATAACCGTGAGAACTTCATATCCCTTCCGAGCCACAAATATCTATGTACTCAACTAGTCAAGAACTTTTCATTGGTCCCATCTAGAAGAAAAAGTCACCATACATCCCATGATCCACATGCCTATAGAAAATATACATCTCTAAACCACGACAAAACCATCAAGAACTCTCCGTGTTCCCCTTGCACAAATCCGACTTGTCAGGACTGAATTCTTCTAACTCGATCGAGCTAAGAAAGCCATCAAAACCTAAGAGCATCGCTGCAAAATACCTGAAAGAAATCATTGCCTTCAACACACACAAGGAAATAATCATATCCTTACCATACCGACTCGGTCTACTATCAAGCTACTCCATCTATCTAAATTTCCTTCTAATTCATTTTGTTTCAACTTGATACTCCCTCTTGCTGTAGCACCACAATTTCTCAACCCAGGTTTACCACATGAGGCCCAAGCATAAGTCCACACTATCTAAGACCCATAAGCCGCTGAATACTCTCTCAAATATTCCGCAAAAGCACCACATTCCAAAATACCTTACTCTAATGAACTTCCTGCGAATCTAAATCCATTACCTTTATCTTCCTGATACTAATACATAGAATCCCATAATTAACATAGCAAGTCTTGGACTCTTCCAATGAAAACTCGGTTTCTAACCATTTATACGACTTTGAGCTACCCAATTGCTACATAAAGCATCTTGAACACATTAGAACCATTTTTGAGAGTCATTCACTCTATTCATACTGCACTTAACCCGATCAACAGAACCAAACAACCAGCGCCTCATTGGCACTTCTGACACTGCAACACATAACCTCTCCTTAGTAAAAAATTTCCTTTACTCGAGCCATCCTCGGGCTCAATCTCTGCAACCAGAACTGATTCACCACACACCTCAAATCGAAACCAACATAGCACATAACCGAGCAATCAGCTAGTCCATAGCAAACTCCCCCACTTGGCTCGAAGCCATAGATCAAAATACACTCAATATCTCATAACACTTATACTCTATTGATGCCACCATACCATAGTGAGATTAAACTCAAATCCTTATAAGCTTGTGTAAACACCATTCATCTAGTACTTTAAATCTTTTGCAAATCTCGCAACAGTTAAGCCCACTCTTTTAAGCAACCCAAAATTTCAAATTCTAACACTTACATTTCACTTGCACATGAGATCTTCTAACAATGACATAAGGGTCACACAACCCCAGAACTCTTCGCAGGAGATAACCCACCTGCTTTGTCTTCAGTTAACCTTTCTGTATACCTTCCACCGCCATAAACTGTATGCACTCACTTAGTCTTCCTGAGTCTGAAATCATACCGCAACTTAAAATTTACTTCACTCTCACTGGAAAACATGAAAAGATCCTCCACACGCCCATAACTTAGGGCTATACCTCGAATCACGATGGAATTCAAACACCTAATAGCTCTTCTATTATCCAACATGCCTTTCTTGTCACTTCCAAGTCACATAGATACATCTCGCAGTACTAACATACTCATCATATCGCTATCCAGTCGTCACTTCCGCTAATAGGGACAATACCGAACATATAAGTTCAAAACACTTGCTCACACAATTAGCACCTCGGTGCTCAAGCTATAGGCAAAGATCCGGCCTCAATTCCTCCAGACAGGCCCAACATAAACTCACAGAGATCACATCTCACCCCTTGATCGAGGAATCACAAGCCATCAAGGCACATCTGATACTGAGCGTTCATGCGCGCATGCGAACGCGTGGAAGGAATTTCAGGAGTTACTTTTCAAGCTGAATCAAAGACGCACGATAAGAATTCAAGGATGTAAAGTTTTTCCTAAAGGTTCTGCAGCCTCTCGAGGATAAATACAGACGTCTCCATACCGATCCGCGAGACTCTCCTAAACATGCTCATGACTTATGAGACCTATGTAACCTAGGCTCTGATACCAACTTGTCACGACCCCAAACCGGCCCGATCGTGATGGTGCCTCATTAAAGACAAGGCCAACCGACACAACACTCACGTCAACCTTTTAATCATTAAGAGTCATTTTTAGACCTTTAATTAGAGCAATATTTCATAATATAAATCTGAAGGAAAATAGTGCAGAATTTCTATACAAGCCCGACATCAGGGTATCACAGTCATGAGCATCTATCAAGGTCTGAATACAACAAGAAGTCTAAAATAATGTACTAAAAATAGTAACAGCAATGTGAGGAAGGGGGGCGGAGCTGCGAACGTCATGCAGCCACCTGTTAACTCTGATGACTCCGCGTCTGAGCAAATCAACGCCTGCTACTAGGTTTCGATATACATGAATTTGCACACGAGGTGCAGGGAGTAATGTGAGTACTCGAACCCAGTAAGTAATAAGAGTAAATAAAGACTGAGCAGTAGGAAACAATGAATCCATATTTACGTTAGGCTCAATAACATAACAGGCTTTCAAATCATAATACGAGTCAACCTTCCCTTTTTAAAGTATGGCTTTTAGTAAAAATCATTTTCGAAATACTTTCCAACAGTTTCAATAGGGGTTCAATACCATTTAAAATGATAATAGATATTAAAGTCATGATCGGCCCCTCGGGAAAAACATAGTTCTTAAAACAGCCCCTCGGGCAAAAACAATAATCACAAACACTTCATAACCTAAAAATCTCGGTGGAAATAGCCAAATACCAAATCAGTGATTAATTTTTGAACATCTCGTAAACCCCAGTTTAAATAATTTTTTTTAAACATTTGTTCAAATTTTCGACAGAGGCTCAATATGAAGATGAGTGAAAACAATTAGTAAATCAATATATTCAATAGAAACTCACTTTAAAGAGGAGTGAAATCAATAAGTTCATAAACATGCCTTTCAGGCAAAGTATCACTCATATGCATGTATATATCTATCGCCCCTCGGGCTAACCTCTCTGTCACTCGTGAATCATCTCTTACTAATCAATACTCGCACTCAACATTCATGCTCAATAGGTACCATATAGTAACCGCTACGGCGTGCAGCCCGATCCATATACTTCGTCGACGGCGCTCATTGGGGGTGTGCAGACTCCAGAGAGGCTCCTACAGCCCAAGCGCTATATCGCTGCGGCGTGCAGTCCGATCCATATAACTATCGCTACGACGTGCAGGTCGATCCATATACATATATATAAATATATATTGCTGCGGCGTGCAGCCGATCCATAGATATATAATCATCATAACTAGGCCCTCGGCCTCTCTCAATCATTAACCTTACCATCAAACTCTCAGTCTATATCGGTCAACAATCTTACAATCAGACTATCGGTCTATCTCAATAAAATAGGAATCTCAGCCCAAAACAGTTTCCACATTTTAAGAATATGGTAATAAAGCCAGATTTGAGTAATCAATAGGTAAACCATGACTGAGGGTATGTTTTCAAACAAATAGAGTGAGGAAAAATAGTAAACATGCCCCTAAGGTTCTTAATAAGGCCCCAAACATGGCATACATCCCAAAATATAATAATATCCAACAGTTAGCTATCAAATACGCATTAATAATAATCATTCGGGATGAACTAAGTCACAATCCCCAGCGGTGATCTACTCCACGCTCGTCATCTAGCGTGTAAGTCACCTCAACATAGCACAATAATGTGAAATTCGGGGTTTCAAACCCTTAGGACAGTATTTACAATCATTACTTACCTCGAACCGGCGAAATCTCTAGCTCGCAATGCCTTTTACCCTCAAATTGGCCTTCACGCGCATTGAATCTATCCAAAATCAGAATGAATACATGATAATATGCTAAGGGAACAAAGCCCAAGCGAAAACAATCAATATCAGGCACAAATCCCGAATTTACCAAAACCCAAGCCCCGGGACCACTTCTCGAAACTCAGAAATTTTTACATCCACGGGTTCCTTATCTCCTCACGAGTTCATACATACTAAGAACGTCAAAATCCATCCACAATTGACCCTTCAAATCCCAAATTTAAATCCGAAATTTCCAAGCCCTATTCTTTCATTTTTAGCAAAAATTCAATGATTTTCTAGATGGATTTCATAATAAAAATGAGTTTTGAGATCAAGAAACTTACCTCCAAACGTTTCCTCTTGAATCCTCTTCAATCACCCTTCAAAAACCTCCCAAAATGAGCAGCTATGGTGGAAAATACCCCTACCTTCGCGAACAAAACGTCCTTAAAACATTCTGTCCAGGCCTGACATTCCTTCTTTGCGAACACGGTCAAACTCTCGCAAAAGCGAAGCACAAAATTTATGTTGATGGATTTGCTCATCACGAATGAAAAGTCTTAATTGCGAACGCGATGCCTGACCAGGTTTGGCCTTCGCGAACGCGACGCCTCTCCCGCGAACGCGAAGCACAAAATGTGCATGACAAGAATTTACTCTTCGCGAACACGAGGCCCTCTCGCAAACGCGAAGCCCAAAATGTGCATGACCAGAATTTACTCTTCGCGAACGCAAGGCCCTCTCGTGAGCACGAAGAAGGAAACCAGACAGTGCATCAAAAAATTTCCAGCAGCTGCACAAGTCCAAATTTTTGATCCGTTAACCATCCGAAACTCAACCGAGGCCCTCGGGACCTCAACCAAACATTTCAACATATCCCATAACGTCATTCAAACTTGTTCCAATCTTCGAAACACTCAAAATAATGTCAAAATATCAAATTCTCATCGAATTCAAGCCTAAGTTTTCTAAAACTTCCGAAACACGCTTTTGATCAAAAACTCAACCAGACCATGTCTGAATGACCTGAAATTTTGCACACACATCCCAAATGACATAACGAAGCTACAACAACTCTTGGAATTCCATTCCGACCTCTATATCAAAATCTCACCTATCAACCGGAATTCGCCAAAATACTAACTTTGCCAATTCAAGCCAAATCCTTCCACGGACTTCCAAAATACATTCCGATTGCGCTCCTAAGTAATAAATCACCCTACGAAGCTAACAAAATCATAAGAATTCCGATCCGAGCTCATATACAAATAAGTCAACTCTTTGTCAAGCCTTTCAAATTCAAAGCTTTCAACTGAGACTATTCTTTCAAATTCATTCCAAATTTTCCTGAAAAACCAAAACCAACGATCTACATCAGTCATAATATATTACACGGGGCAAGTCATGCCTGAGAACTAGAGATCAAAGTGCAAAAGCTCCTAACGACCGGTCGGGTCGTTACATTTTTCCACCATTGTTGAACATTTTGAGAGCTCTTTGGGAGAAATTGAAGAAGGATTCGAAGAGGATTGATTGGAGGTAAGTTTTATGAACCAAAAACGTGATTTTATTATGAAATTAACCTATATATTTATGGAAATTTAGCTAAAGAAGGAAGAACTAGGGCTTGGGATTTTGAGATTTTAAATTGGGATTTGAGGGGTCATTGGACTCCGATTGTTGTGTTTTTTGATATATATGGACTCGTGGCGAGATAAGGAACCCGTTGATGTGAAAATTTTTGAGTTTTGAGAAGTGGGCCGAGGGCTTGGGTTTTCCCAAATTCGTGAGTTTTGATGTTTTTCGATTGTTTTCGCTTGGGTTTTGTTCCCTTAGCCTATTGTAACGTACTCATTGTGGTTTTGGTCAGATTCGACGCGCGAGGAGGCCGATTTGAGAGGCAAGGGAATAGCGAGCTAGAGTTTTGGCTAGCTTGAGGTGAGTAATGAATGTAAATAATGTCCTTAGGGTTTGAAACCCCAGATTTGCACATCGTAGTGCTATATTAAGGTGAGACACGCGCTTGATGATGAGCACGGGGTCGTTTACTATTGGGGATTGAGACTTGGTCCGTCCCGAGTGATGTTTTTACCGCATAATTGATTGAAGCTTATTTGATATCATTATTATTTGGACTAATTTATCATAATTGGGCTTCGTGCCAACTATTTGAACCCTTCGGGGATTGCTGTTATTGTTTTCTCACTATTTTGACATATTGCTTGAACTCAGTCCTATTGTTTAATAATGTTTTACAAACTCACCCACTTTTACTCAGGTTTGAAACTTAAATGATATTTCTAATAATGCTTTAGGCTGAGAACTACTATTTTATTATGGCCCAAGGGGCTTATATGATTTTGGACTGAGTATGGGATCTGGCTGCGCGCCGCAGCAGCATTATATTGATATTGATATGAGGCAGAGGGCCCAGTTGATTCCACGAGATGGCTTGATATTGCGCTTGGGCCGTAAGGGGCCCCTCCCAGAGTCTGCACACCCCCAGTGAGTACAGTCGATGATAAATAAATAGAGCGGGCTGCACGCCGTAGCGGCTACTAGAGAGTACCATACTATGTGTTGTTTTTCTTTATTTGAATGTCATTTATTTGCTTATCTATCGTAGCATTTCCATATTTTGTTTTCACTGTTTTACTGATTTCATAATACTTGGTTTAAACTGTTGTATTATAAATTGTTATGTGTTTATCCATGATTTCTTATTCTCAGTCTTTATTTATGTTTATTACTCACTGGGTCGGAGTGCTCACATTACTCCCTGCACCTTGCGTGCAGATCCTGGTGCATCTGAGGTTGAGTGAGGATTTTCTGTTAAGCAGCACATATCCGAGAGCATCGGGATAGCTGCAATGGCATCCGAAGCCCTGATCTCTCCTTTCTATCCTTTATTTTATTTTGTATTCCCTAGATTGCTTTGCATTAGGTTGGTAAACCTGTATTAGAGGCTTAGACTTGTGACGCTGGATCTTTTGGGCTATGTAGTAGTAGTATTAATTGAAATTCCGCATGTTTAACTCTTATTTCAGACTCCTAGTATTATAACTTGGTAATTTATTTGTGTTAGTCGATAATGAACTGTATGAGAACTGGGTTAAGGTTGTTAATTGGTCAGGCTTGCCTAGTAGTGTGTTGGGTGCCATCACGACCGGGGTTGCGGTCGTGACAAGTTGGTATCAGAGCTTAGGTTACTTGGTCTCGCAGGTCATGAGCCGGTTTAGTAGAGTCTCGCGGATCGGTACGGAGACGTCTGTATTTATCCTCGAAAGGCTACAGAACCTTTAGGAAAAACTTCATCTTCTTGAAATTCTTGTTGATTCGAGTACTAAACTTCTCTTCATTCTATTCTCTCACAGAAGGTGAGGACTCATGCTACCGGATGAGGCGGACGACCCCTAGTACCACCCACTGAGGTGACCGGAGGCTGTGGACGCAGACGTGGTCATGGCAAAGGCAGAGTAGTCGAGGCAGCACCTGTTGATCCACCAGTTTCCCCAGATCAAGATCAGGCTCCAGTTGTGGATACTCTAGCAGCACCTGTTCAAGCTCTAGCTATGCCCATCGTGATTTTGGGTCTTCATGAGGCCTTGGTACAGATCTTATCAATTTGCACTAGCCTAGCTCAGGTAGTTTCAGCCACTACAGCAGCATCTACTTCACAGGCTGGGGAAGGTAATCAGACCCCTGCTGCTCGCACACCTGAGCAGGTAGTGCAGGGATTACAGACGCCGAGAGCACCTCCAGCTCAGCCGGTTGTACCAGTTTAGGACTTTGTGGTTCCAGTTGTGCCAAATGATAAGCAGCGTCGTCTTGAGAGGTTTGGTAGGCTCCAACCTCCGTCATTCAGTGGTGCTGAGGGCAAGGATGCCCAGTGTTTTCTTGATAAGTGTCATCGTATGCTCTGTACAACAAGGATTCTTGAGTCGAGTGGTGTGGCATTTACTACCTTTCAATTCTCGGGGGCTGCTTTTACTTGGTTAGGAGGAATTTGAGAGACGTAGGCCTATCGGTGCAGTGCCCCTTACTTGGAAGAAATTCTCCACTCTCTTCTTGGAGAAGTATGTACTGCAGTCCCGCAGAGAGGAGATGCATAGGCAGTTTGAGTGGTTGAATTAGGGAGATATGACAATGACCCGGTATGAGATGAGGTTTTTGTAGTTGGCCCGTCATGCTATTTGGATGATTCCGATAGATCATGAGAGGATCAGGAGATTTATGGATGGACTTAACTACCATCTCCTTATTCTGATGACTAGAGAGAGAGTGTTGGGTGATAAGTTCGAGAAGGTGGTTGATATCGCTCGTGAGATTGAGACAGTTCGTTGTAGAGAGTGAGAGGAGAGAGAGGATAAGAGGCCTCGAGGATCGGGCAGTTTCAGCGGTGCTCCGTTTAGGGGCCAGTTCCAGCGTGGTAGAGGTCGTTCTTTCACGCCCGCTCAGTTGGCCCATCCAGAGTACAGTGGGGCATCTTCAGGCCATGGTCATTAGGGGTCTCAGCAGGGCCAGTCTTCACTTAGCGCCCTCCTAACTCAGAGTTTATCTCATGCCCCATCAATCAAAGATTCCTCCGTGGCAGGTCCTTCTATAGGTCATTCTGGTGCCAGGGGTTCCCTTCAGTCCCCATTTCCGGCACCTGGTAGTTGCTTCGAGTGCAGAGAGTTTGGTCATATGAGAAGGCAATGCCCTCGACTTCATGGTGGTTAGTCTCAGCAGAGGGATCAACCCTTGACTTCTGCTCCGGTTAGTTCACACCCGCCCAGCCAGCCAGGAGTGGAGATCAGGAAGCCAGAGGTTGCCCTAGAGGCGGAGGTCGATCAGGCGGTGGCCAGGCTCATTTTTATGCTATTCCAGGTAGGACAGATGCTATTACTTTAGATGCTGTCATTACAGGTATTGTTTCAGTCTGCCACGAGATGCTTCTGTATTATTTGATCCCGGTTCCACCTATTCATATATGTCTTCATATTTTGCTTGCTATTTGGGTACACCTTAGGAGTCTCGTGCTTTATATGTTCATGTGTCTACCCCGGTGGGCAATACTGTAGTTGTGGACCGTGTGTACCAGTCATGTGTTGTGATTATTAGGGGTCTGGAGACCCGAGTTGATCTATTGCTATTGAGCATGGTGGACTTTGATGTTATTTTGGGCATGGATTGGTTATCTCCGTGTCATGTTATTCTAGATTGTCATGCTAAGACAGTCACTTTGGCTATGCCGGGTGTACCGCAGATCGAGTGGCGTGGTGTGACTGATTATGTTTTGAGTAGAGTGATATCTTTCTTAAAGGCCCAGCGTATGGTTGGGAAGGGTTGTTGTCATATTTAGCCTTTGTATGGGATGTTGGAGCTGATACTCCTAGCATTGATTCTGTTCTAGTTGTGAGGGATTTTCCCGATGTATTTCCTGCAGACCTATCGGGCATGCCATCGGATATGGATATTAATTTTGGTATTGACCTGGTGCCGGGCACTCAGCCCATCTCTATTCTGCCATATCGTATGGCACCAACGGAGTTGAAAGAATTGAAGGAGCATCTTCAGGAACTCCTAGATAAGGGGTTCATTCGGCCGAGTGTGTCACCATGGGGTGCGCCGGTCCTGTTTGTGAAGAAGAAGGATGGCACAATGAGGATGTGCATTGACTACAGGCAATTGAACAAAGTAACAGTGAAGAACAAGTATCCCCTGCCTCGTATTGATGATTTATTTGACCAGCTTCAGGAAGCGAGGGTATTCTCCAAGATTGATCTCCGTTCGTGCTATCACCAGTTGAAGATCAGGGATTCAGATATTCCTAAGACTGCTTTTAGGACTAGATATGGTCACTATGAGTTTCTTGTCATGTCTTTCGGGCTGACCAATGCCCCAGCAGCGTTCATGCACTTGATGAACAGTGTATTTCGGCCTTATCTGGATTTGTTTGTTATTGTATTCATTGATGATATTCTGGTGTACTTGCATAGTCAGGAGGAGCACGTGGAGCACTTGCGAGTTGTACTGTAAAGGTTGAGGGAGGAAAGGCTTTATGCAAAGTTCTCCAAGTGTGAGTTTTAGTTTGGCTCGGTAGCTTTCTTGGGACACGTGGTATCCATTGAGGGTATTTAGGTTGATCCAAAGAAGATAGAGGCAGTGCAGAGTTGGCCTAGACCGTTCTCAGCCACAGAGATTCGTAGTTTTCTTGGGTTGGCAGGTTATTATCGCCGGTTTGTTCAGGTATTTTTATCCATTGCATCGCCCTTGACCAAGTTGACTCAGAAGGGTGCTCTATTTGTGTGGTCGGACGAGTGCGAGGAGAGCTTTCAGAAGCTCAAGACAGCTTTGACCACAGCTCCAGTATTGGTTTTGCCATCAATTTTAGGTTCTTATGCAGTGTATTGTGATGCCTCGAGAGTTGGGATCGGTTGTGTATTGATGTAGAAGGGTATGGTGATTGCTTATGCTTCTCGTCAGTTGAAGCCCCATGAGAAGAACTACCTTGTTCACAATTTGGAGTTGGCTGCCATAGTTCATGCATTGAAGATTTGGAGGCACTACTTGTATGGTGTATCTTGTGAAGTATTCACCGATCATCGCAATCTTTAACATTTGTTCAAGTAAAAGGATCTTAATTTGAGGCAGCAGAGATGGCTAGAGTTGCTTAAGGATTATGATATTACCATTCTGTATCATCCGGGAAAGGCCAATGTCGTGGCCGATGCTTTGAGCCAAAAGGCAGTGAGTATGGGGAGTTTGGCATACATTCCAATTGGGGAGAGACCTTTTGCAGTTGATGTTCAGGCCTTGGCCAATCGGCTTGTGAGATTAGATATTTTGGAGCCTAGTCGGGTGTTAGCTTGTGTGGTTTCTTGGTCTTCCTTATATAATTGCATCAGAGAGCGCCAATATGATGATCCGCATTTGCTTGTCCTTAAGGACAGGGTTCAGCATGATGATGCCAGAGATGTGACCATTGGTGATGATAGTGTGTTGAGGATGAAGGGCCGTATTTGCATGCCCAATTTGGATAGGCTTCGGGAGTTGATATTGGAGGAGGCCTATAACTCGTGGTATTCCATTCATCCGAGTGCCGCGAAGATGTATCAGGATCTTAGACAACACTATTGGTGGCGAAGGATGAAGAAAGATATTGTCGAGTTTGTAGCTTGGTGTCTCAATTGTCAGCAGGTGAAATATGAGCATCAGAGACTGGGTGGCTTGCATCAGTAGATGGTTATTCCCGAGTGAAAGTGAGAGAGGATCACTATGGATTTTATTACCGGACTCCCACGGACTTTGAAGAAGTTCGATGCTATTTGGGTGATTGTAGATAGGCTGACCAAGTCCGCGCACTTCATTCCTGTTTGTACTACTTATTCTTCAGAGCGGCTAGCAGAGATTTATATTCAGGAGATTGTTCGGTTGCATGGAGTCCCAGTATCTGTCACACCTCATTTTTTACCTAATTACTGCACCCCGGAAGGGATATAATAAAGGAAGGAGTTTTTCCACTTAGAGGACAGTCGGAACGGGATTTATTTATTTAGATTCAGAGTCGCCACTTGGGAGATTAATGGTGTCCCAAGTCACCGATTGAATCCCGAACCGAGGAAATATGACTCTGTTAACAGTCTGCGAACCAGAAATCCGGATAAGGAATTCTGTTAACCCGGGAGAAGGTGTTAGGCACTCCTGAATTCCGTGGTTCTAGCACGGCCGCTCAACTGTTGTATTTGTTTTTATCTGATTTCTATATATATTCCATTTTTATGTGCATTTATTAATATTCCGCTTTATTATTGAATTTTACAAGAATTGCAACGTCGTGAAAATGTATTCCGGACCACACCGTACCAGTACGCCTGTGGCCTTTAGCACATTTCGACTTCGTTGAGATTTAGATTTGGGTCGCATGAAATGCACACCCATTTTAGGGAGGTAATATTTATTAACACACGCGCCTAAATCAATCTACGTGTTTATTAGCTTTGGGGAAGACCGTGAAATTCGCTAAACGGTCCATCCCGATTCTAAGTATTTTATAAGTAATTGTTGAGGGCCCTGCAATTCATTCATTTTATTTGAGCGGGGCTCGTCTCATTTTTATTAAGGCCAAGCTAAAGTAAGCTATGATTTTCTATTCGATTTGTCTCTAATAACAAAGAAAAAAAAACCCTAATTATTTATTATTTACCTCATTGTTATGTTACTAGAAAAGTTTTCCGAGTTATAGCGTTTGGGCCTTTTGATTATTTACTTAATGTCAGCAATTTTGGGACTGAAATGTCACTCCAGTCATGAGTTCGCATGTAATTATATATAGTACTAAATCTGATTGATTATTAATGCCCTCAAACTGGTTTTGGCTCGATTTTGTAGCCCAGCTGTGAAGAATCCAAGCCTTTAACAATATTGATTCAAAATTCAAATTATATCTATTTTTAGCAGTTATCAAACCAGTTGTGAAGGTTATCATTTTCAACTGGAGTTTGAACATGTTATTACTGATTCAAAATTCAAATTAGACTATTATTAATCACTGATAACAGTAAACTAACAATACCACATTACTACAAACTTCACACGTATTACTAGTAAACTAAACATACTGTCCTGTTATAATACTAAAAACAGTCCTATTATTACAAAGTGCAATCACAGCCAATTTCAAGCAAATTATAATATCACTACAATATCCAGCTACACAACACAATTAAAAGCCGTTCAAACATCACAGGATAACGCACTACTATCCAAAATTCAACTGTGCTTTTATTTATACGGTTCAAAACATGTAGTTACATCATATCAGCTTCAGAAATGTACCTGAAAGTAAGAAATAGGAGGAGAGATGGGTCAGTGGTAGCAACAAACTGCAACAGCAGATCAGCAGTCATTCATGACCAAGGTAAGAGCAATTTTAAACCACAATCAACTTCAAACTAATCCAAATATCACGCCAGATCTGTGTGGATCAAAATTCAACTAAAAACAACTAAAAGTTCACTAGAATCTATTTGAAATAATCACTGCTTTTCAAACAACAAAATCAGAATTATAATGTTGAGGATTTAGCTGAAACAGTATATTTTTGTGAGTTTTATACTGATCTTTGGACTGTTTTTGGGCTTTTTGACATGGATTCAGGTTGTAAAAGAGAAGAATATGATCTGAAAATGTTAATTTCAGATCTGGGACATAGCAGGTATTTTTTGGGGATTTTCTCGGTTTAAAAACTTTTGAATTATGGCAGAAACTGCCTTATTTATAGAATTGAAAATGGAGGGAGATTTAATTTTCAGTATTTTCATATTAGTCCCCCTTTTCCTGACTTGTTAAACAAGTTACTACACTTATTTTGTTAAAACTTGCATTGAAACCCATTCTAGAATATTCTAGTTGCTTCTACCATGTTCCTTTTCCTTAGGAATTCCTATTCTACCCTCAGTTCCTTCTAATATTAGCCAAACTATCCTTTTCTATACCTTTATTACCCTTACTTCATAAGGCTTAATACCTTTATGCCATTTTCCTCTGCCCAAATTACCCTCACTCCCTTAAACTTATTACCACTTACCCTTTTAATGTTCCCCAAAACTAACCTTGTAACTCATTCGATTCTACATTACTGCCTTTTCACCCCCTGAATTATTTAACCATTTAAATTTTACCATTAACTATCCAATTATTAGAATTAATCAACTAATGACTAAGAGCCCCACAGCTATAACCAAATAACCTATCTTAAACACTATACTAATGAACAATTATCCTGCTAATTGATTTATCAGAATTCAAACCAAATCCAACAAGGCATCAAAATAAAATAAAAAAATGCCACAATGTTACTACAGAACACTTTAAGGAAATCAGAAAAAGATACCAAAACAACAAAATTGATTACATCCCTATTATACTAATCAGAATATGAAGGGCTATCTGATTTTATTTTAGACTTAACAAACAATCTATAGATGTATTAACCAAATCATGAAAATCAACAGGACTTAACTAAATTTGCATTTAACACAATCTAATAGAAGAACTAACCAGAGATGAAGAAACCAGAAAGAAAAGAAAAATGAAAACAAACAAAGAAAATAGGCTTAGAAACTCACTGTTTTTTTTTTTTTTAAATTTCTTTGGAAATTTTCCTTCTTCTTTTTTCTGAACATCCGGTCATTCAAATTGGAATGATTTGAATTCGAGAACACCAGCGTAGCATTCGGACAATTCTTCAAACAACTTTCGACGCGGTTGGTGATGATTCGAGGAAAAGAATGTATTTTGGGCATGAGGAGGGTGAGAAGGACTTGGGGTGTTCATGGGGTGAGGTTTTGACACCGGCGCCGCCATAGACGGTGGTGGCGGCGCCTAGGGTTTGAGGGTTTTGGGGAGCTGTGGTGGGATTTGGGGAGAATTAATGGGTGATTTGAAGAGAAGAGGGAAAGGGGAGTCGTTTGGTGTTGGTCCGGTTGGAAACGGAGACCCGCCGCCGTCGTGGGCGAATTCCGGCGGGCGGCGGGGTGGTGGTATAAGGCGGTGAGAGATGGAGGCGATATAATAGGGGCTGGCGTTACAGAGTACAAGATAGAAGATATTGATTTAGGGTTATGAACTCTATTTTTATTAATTATGTGTCGTTGAAGAGGGACCGTTAGATCAAAGGTAATTAAGGGTCAGGATTAAACGACGCTAAAACGACGTCATTTCAGGCTCAGGATTTTGGACCGGATGGGGTTGGTTTGGGCTGGCGGTTTGAGGGGTATTTGGGCCGAATTTTTTGGGCTGAACTTATAGACTTATTGTTATTTTCCACTTTTTATATTTTTGTACTTTCTTTTCTTTTGTATTTTTGTATTTTCTTTTCTTTTGCATTTTTGTATTTATTTATTTATTTTTGATTTTATAAAAATACTAAAATAAAGACCTAATTCAAGATTAACCAATTGACTTCTAAAATTCTAAAAAAAAATGCCACAATTATCAACTAAAATGCTTAAAAATGAATTAATATCCGATTTGTAAAATTTAAGCTCCTAATGCATATGTATTTTTTTTTTGTATTTTTATTTGACCTAATCATGCACAAATACCATACAAACAATTAACACAAAATTTACAAAATTGTAGAAATAAGGAAAAACCTTTTGTTTGAATTTTATGGGAATAACTCATATATAAGGTAAAAATCATGTGTTCACAGTATCCATCATATTAGATCGGGGCACTCAGTTTACTTCCCAGTTTTGGAAGTCTGTTCAGCGAGAGTTGGGCACTCAGGTGCAGTTGAGCATAACTTTTCACCCTCAGACGGACGGGCAGTCCGAGCGCACCATTCAGATATTGGAGGATATACTACATGCTTGTGTTATTTATTTCGGAGGGTCATGGGATCAGGTTCTACCGCTTGCAGAGTTTGCCTACAATAATAGTTACCAGTCGAGTATTCAGATGGCTCCGTATGAGGCTTTGTATGGGAGGCAGTGTCGATCTCCAGTTGGTTGGTTTGAGCCCGATGAGGCTAGGCTATTGGGGACAGATTTGGTCCAGGATGCATTAGAGAAGGTGAAGGTAATTCAGGAGAGACTCCGTACAGCGCAACCGAGACAGAAGAGTTATGCGGACAGGAAGGTTCGAGATGTATCCTACATGGTTGGAGAGAAGGTCCTGTTGAATGTTTCACCTACAAAGGGTGTTATGAAGTTCGGAAAGAAGGGGAAATTGAGTCCGCAGTTCATTGGGCCTTTTGAGGTACTTCGGAGGATTGGGGAGGTGAATTATGAGCTTGCCTTGCCACCCAGCTTGTCGAGCGTGCATCCAGTTTTTCATGTTTCTATGCTCCGGAAGTATATTGGAGACCCGTCCCATGTTTTGGATTTCAGTATGGTACAGTTGGAGGGTGATTTGACTTATGATATAGAGCCAACAGCCATTTTGGAGTGTCAGGTTCGAAAATTGAGATCAAAGGATGTAGCTTCAGTGAAGGTGCAGTGAAGAGGTCAGCCCGTATAGGAGGCTACCTGGGAGACCGAGCGAGAGATATGGAGCAAATATCCTCAGCTGTTTGAGGCTTCAGGTATGTTTCTTGACTCGCTCGAGGACGAGCTTTTGTTTAAGTTGGGGAGGATGTGACGACCCGACCCGTCGTCTCATGAGTTACCGCTCTGTTTCCCCCATTTTTGCTTCTTTATGCTTCATTATTAGTGTCTTGAGTGATCGAGTTGGTTTGGATTGATTTTAGAAGGAAATGAGACACTTAGTCTCTTTAAGGAAAGCTTAGTTTGGAAAAGTCAACCGGATGTTGACTTATGAGTTAGAGGGCTCGGATGTGATTTCCTGTGATTCGGTTAGCTTTGGGGGATGATTTGGGACTTTAGGAGTGTGATCGGAAGTGGCTTTGGAGGTCCGGTGTAGAATTAGGCTTGAATTGACGAAGTTAGTATTTTGGCGATTTCCGGTTGATAGGTAAGATTTTGATCCGAGGGTCGGAATGGAGTTTCGAGAGTTGCTGCAGCTTCGTTATGTGATTTGGGATGTGTGTCTAAAATTTCAGGTCATTCGGAGGTGATTTGGTTGGGTTTTTGATCAAATGCGTGTTTTGAAAGTTTTAGAAGAACTTAGGCTTAAATTCGATGTAATTTGATGGTTTTGGTGTTGTTTGAGGTGTTTTGATGGTTGGAAAAAGTTTGAATGATGTTTTAGGATGAGTTGGTGCTTTTGGTTAAGGTCCCGGGGGCCTCGAGGTGATTTCGAATGGCTAACGGGGATTTTTGGACTTGGAAAAATGCAGAAAATGCAGCAGTGTGCAGAATAATTTTTGGTCTTCGCGATCGCGGGAGGACCCTCGCGATCGCATAGCAGGAATTTGGGAGCAACTTGATTTTGTTATACGCAATAGCGTATGGGGGGATCGCGATCGCGATCGCCTAGGATTGTAAGGTATTCCTTCGCGATCGCGTGAATGGGAGTGCGATCGCAGTGGGTTAGAAGTGGCAGTCAATGCATACGCGGGCCAAAGGTCGTGTTCACATAGCATGTTTTGAGGTCTTGGAAAATTTGTTCTTCGCGATCGCGAGCATGGGGCCGCGATTGCATAGAAGGAAATTATAGCTGGGCAGAAGGGTTTTAAAATGTTTCATCCGCGAGCCTAAGTCATTTTTCCACCATTGTTGAACATTTTGAGAGCTCTTTGGGAGAAATTGAAGAGGGATTCGAAGAGGATTGATTGGAGGTAAGTTTTATGAACCAAAAACGTGATTTTATTGTGAAATTAACCTAGATATTTATGAAAATTTAGCCAAAGAAGGAAGAACTAGGGCTTGGGATTTTGAGATTTTAAATTGGGATTTGAGGGGTTATTTGGACTCCGATTGTTGTATTTTTTGATATGTATGGACTCGTGGCGAGATAAGGAGCCCGTTGATGTGAAAATTTTTGAGTTTTGAGAAGTGGGCCCAGGGCTCGGGTTTTCCCAAATTCAGGATTTTTGATGTTTTTCGATTGTTTTCGCTTGGGTTTTCTTCCCTTAGCCTATTGTAACGTACTCGTTGTGGTTTTGGTAAGATTTAACAAACAAGGAGGCCGATTTGAGAGGCAAAGGCATAGCGAGCTAGAGTTTTGGCCGGCTTGAGGTGAGTAATGAATGTAAATGATGTCCTGAGGGTTTGAAACCCCGGATTTGCACATTGTAATGCTATATTGAGGTGAGACACGCGCTTGATGATGAGCGCGGGGTCGTTTACTATTGGGGACTGGGACTTGGTCCGTCCCGAGTGATGTTTTTACCGCGTAATTGATTGAAGCTTATTTGATATCATTATTATTTAGACTAATTGTTATAATTGGGCTTCGTGCCAACTATTTGAATCCTTCGGGGATTGCTATCACTGTTTTCTCACTATTTTGACATATTGCTTGAACTCAGTCCTATTCTTTAATACTGTTTTACAAACTCACCCACTTTTACTCAGGTTTGAAACTTAAATGATATTTCTAATGATGTTTTGGGCTGAGAACTACTATTTTATTATGGCCCAAGGGGCTTATGTAATTCTGGACTGAGTATGGGATCGGGCTGCGCTCTGCAGCAGTGTTATATTGATATTGATATGAGGCCGAGGGCCTAATTGATTGATGAATGGTGATTTTACCACTCAATCTAGTCTTTTTACCTTAGCTTTTATGTCCTTTAACTATAATATAAGGTTGTTTATGGTGTGTATTGTTAGATTTTCAGGCAAATGATGCTACGAAGTGATTTGAATTGAATTGACGTGGAATTGAGCAAAAGAGAGTGAAAACATGCAATGTCGTCCAGTGATCCCGCTTCTGCGGAAGAATGGTCGCAGAAGCGGACCCGCTTCTGCGTGAGAATAACCACCTATGTGGTTTAGGCTTGGATAGGAAGATTACGCTTCTGCAGAAGACGAGACGCAGAAGCGATTACGCTTTTGTGAAGAAATCACCGCTTATGCGGAAATGGTCAAGCGTGCAAGAAACCACATCTGCGGTTAGAAGGTCACTTATGACGTGTCGCTTCAGCGACTTTTTCACTGCATCTACAAAGCAGTGTTGTAAATGGAAATTCGCTTCTGCAGTATTGAATCCGCTTCTACGGAACCGCATCTGCATGAATAGTTTCGCAGATGCGAAACTCGGGCATCAGATTTGGCAAATTAGTCATTTCATATTTTCTGAACCCCTAACCATTTTTATACTCGTTCAAGCAGATATTTTAGGCATCTTTTGGCTTATTTTCAGTTCTTAGGGCTAGAGAGAACAAGTTTTGGAAGCTAGGGCTTTGCACACATGCTTTGGTCTTGAAGATTGAAGCTTTTGGTTGAGAATTTCTTGCCCATTTATGTTGCTTTCTTCATTTCCTTGCTTTGTATAGTATATCCAAGTGTGTAGTATTTTATTCAACACTTGAATCTTGTTTATGGAAGTATTCTTGTTTAAAGTGTGAATTAAATACCTTGTTGTGCTTATGTATTGAATGATTTTTATTCTTTTATGAAGTGAGTTATTGTTATTTTAATTATTCTTGTTCTTTAATGTTTCCAAAGGGATTAGCTAACCCTAGGACTCGCCCATTAACTCCGAATTAATTTTGGAAAAGATAATTTGGGGTTGGGAAAGATTAATTAACAAGAACTTGAGGCGTTAATCCTCATTTTATAGATTCTACCTAGGGAAAAGATTGAACTACTTGTAGCCATTCCAGGTGTGCTTAATCTTCTAATTGTTTTAGGGATAATTCAATTAGGAAGTCTTGCTAGTCTTCGAAAGAAGCTAATTAAGAATTATTATCCGTGTCTAATTAACATAATCTCGCTCATATTTGTAAAATCGTAAAATACATTGGATCGTTACTTGAGTGTAATTCCCGATGCAACCATACTTGTAGCCATTGATCATTTTACTTGCTTTCTAGGTTAGTTTACATTTTCGCATTTAGCTATAAATATTTTCAAACCAAAATTCTTAGTGTTTGGCATTGCACGATAAGCGATAATTTTCTTACATTCCTAATCGCCTATACATTGTTCTCTGTGGGATTCGACCCCGACTCATAGTTGGGTAAATTATATTGTATGCAACCGTGTCTATTACTTTTTAGTAGTGGATTTTGACGTCATCATTGATACCACGAGATGGCTTGATATTGCGATTGGGCCGTAAGGGGCCCCTCTCGGAGTCTGCACACCCCCAATGAGCGCCGTCGATGATAAATAAATGGACCGGGCTGCACGCCGCAGCGGCTACTAGAGAGTACCGTACTATGTGTTGTTTTTCTTTATTTGACTGTCATTTATTTGTTTATCTGTCGTAGCATTTCCATATTTCGTTTTCACTGTTTTACTGATTTCATAATACTTGGTTTAAATTGCTGTATTATAGATTGCAATGTGTCTATCTATGATTTCTTCTCAGTCTTTATTTATGTTTATTACTCACTGGGTTGGAGTAGTCACATTACTCCCTGCACCTTGCGTGCAGATCCAGGTGCATTTGAGGGTGAGTGAGGATTTTCTGTTGAGCAGCACATATCCGGGAGCATCGAGGTAGCTGCAATGGCGTCCGCAGCCCTGATCTCTCCCTTCTATCCTTTGTTTTATTTCGTATTCCCTAGATTGCTTTGCATTAGGTTGATAAACCTGTATTAGAGGCTCAGACTTGTGACGCCGGATCTTTTGGGCTATGTAGTAGTATTATTAATTAAAATTCTGCAAGTTTAACTCTTATTTCAGACTCCTAGTATTATAACTTGGTAATTTATTTGTGTTAGTCGATAATGAACTGTATTAGAATTGTGTTAAGGTTGTTAATTGGTCAGGCTTGCCTAGCAGTGTGTTGGGTGCCATCACGACCGGGGTTGGGGTCGTGACAATTCTCCCACTACTACTGGTCACTACAGGTGGAGGCTGATTTTGTTGTTGAATCACGACATCATTTTATGGAACTGAAGCTTCAATGTTATCTTCCACACCTTGCGGTGTTGGGATATCATTAAATTCTTCCTGGAGTGCAGGTTGCAGAACAATTTCAGGTTGTTCAACAATCTGAGATTGGTCAACATTACTCTTACTACTTTGGGGTAGTGAGATGTCAGGCAATTGGTCTTGTGCAATCTACTTCCTATTGACATTTCTCCCTCTACGATAACGCAGTGGTATGTCAATACTGGCTTCCGGGATATGTTCTAGAGATGAGTTTTTAGTTACTCCATTATTTAATTCCTGTAAAACTAGTTTACTTTTAGGAATATGGTTCGTTAAATAGTCCTCTTCTAAAAATCTGGCATTTGTCATAACAGTTACCTTTTTTTCTTTGGGACAATAAAACAAACCGCCTTTAGTTCCTTTTGGATATCCAATAAAAATGCATACTTCTGTCCTTGATTCCAATTTATCCGCTTTCCCTTTCAGCACATGTGCTGGACAATCCCAAACCCGAATGTGTCGTAAACTTGGCTTGCGTCCATTCCATAATACTACTGGAGTTGAAGGTACTGACATTGAAGGAACAAAATTTAGAATGCAATTTGTTGTTTCTAAAGCAAATCCCCAAAAAGGAGAAGGCAAATCGGAATAACTTAACATTGATCTAACCATTTCTATAAGGGTCCTATTTCTTCTTTCTTCCACAACATTTTGTTGTGGTGTTCCTGGGCCAGATAATTGATATATAATTCCACTATCTGATAAGAATTTAATGAATTTCGCAATAAGGTATTCACCACCATGATCAGATCGCAATGTTTTGATATATTTATCATGTTGTTTCTCCGTTTCCATCTTAAATTCTTTGAATTTCTCAAAGTATTGAGACTTACGTCGCAACAAATAAATGTATTCATATTTTGAGTAATCATCTGTAAAAGTCAAAATACTCAAAACCACCTCTTTCTTGTATATTCATAGGGCCACACAAATCGGAGTGAATTAATTCTAGCTTATCGCTCGCTCTATTTCCTTTTGAGGGAAAATGTCTCTTGGTCATTCTACCTTCTAAACAAGATTTGCATGTTCGTAGTGACTAGACTTTCAATGAACTCAAAGGTCCATCAGAGACCTATCTCGAAATTCTATTTAGATTTATATGACCTAGATGTATGTCACGACCCTAGTTCGCCCTCCGTGAACATGTCGTGATGACACCTAGTCCCTACGACTAGGTAAGCCTAACAATGCAGAAATAATATAACTTGCGGAACAATTAATTAAACTAAGCAAAAATAGAAGGAAAACTGTATATAAGTGCCAATTGGCATATACAACTCAAACGCAAAAGTCTAGAATATCACCCCAAAACCCGAAAACTCATGGGAAACACATGCTAATAGAAATGTAATACACTGCTCTAAACTCTAGAAAAGTCAACATCAAGTTACGAAAGGAGTCTAAACGCTACAAGATAGAGTAAGAAGGAGACTTTTCGGTCTGCAGACGCTGCAGATGTACCTCGAAGTCTCCGTAGATCTCCCTGTCTCAAGGATAGTGCGCCTGAGTGAGGGTACCTGGATCTGCACATGAAAAACATGCGCAGAAAGGGCATAAGTACACCATAGCGGTGCTCAGTAAGTGCCAAGCCTAACCTCGGTTGGGTAGTGACGAGGAAGTTCAGGGCCCTACTGAGATAAAATATAATATTAAACCTTGTAACAACATAAAAATAAACAGAAATAACTAATAAAATTATGAAGTAAGACAAGTTATACGAAACAACAATAACACGCAGAAAATAAGGTAAACATAGAGTGAAACAGCTCAATATCAGTACCAATAACGAGGATCACCTAGGATACCGTCCTGTAGTCCATTTCATCAACTGTCTGAGGAGCTCCCAGGATACCGTCCCGTAGTCCATCATATGAGAATATCTGAAGGATCTCCCAGGATACCGTCGCGTATTCCAACTATCAATGTGCGTGGAGGGGGGATATACCGGGAATCTAACCCGTAATCCCAAAGTAAAAGTGCAGGGGGATATACCGGGAATCTAACCCGTGGTCCCAAAGTAAACAAACAAGGGGGAGTTACCAGAATCCCACATCCGTAGTCCCAATGTAAATGCGCAACCACAACCAGAAGATATTCAGGAATGAAGTACAAAAACACAAACAGCGGGTAATACTAGCCTAACACGCTCCACGTAGTACAGTTAAGGCAACTTAAGCAAATAGGCAATTTAAATCAACCAACATACTTTTATAATATAACACAGGTTATAATTGCAAGTAGAATAAGACAAATTTGAAAGAAACTCAGTCTCAATATCTTAAGTAAATACCAGGTTTTTCAACAATTAGCTCAAGTAAATACCGATACATGCCTGGCCAACCTGGTATAACGGATAGCATACTCCGAAACGGTCATAGCACCCTGGCGCAAATGCTCAAACTCTGCGTGCCATGCGTCCCCGAGACTCTAGGAGACAAACTCTCTCATAAAGATATCCGAGAACTGGGTCCAAGTCAGTGAAGCAGCCTCGACTGGACTATCTATATCATAAGTGCGCTACCAATCATAGGCGGCTCCCCGAAGCTGAAAAGCAGTGAAAGAAACCCTGCTGGACTCCACTATGCCCATAGTGTAAAGAATATCTTGACAGTCCTCTAGAAATCCCAAGGCATCGTCTGATGCTAACCCACTGAATACTGGGGGATCATACTTATTGAACCTCTCAAGTCTCCGTTGCTCATCCTCTGAAGCAGCTGACCCGCCCTCGGGCTGAACTGGCACTTTGAGCACGTAATTTTTGCCACGCTTAAATTACTCCTATAAAATTCGTTAGAATTCGGATTTTTCTTTTATTATTTGAATTTTAGGAATTAATTGCATGATTTTATGTGTTGTTTGCATTTTTGTGTGCATCTTAATTGATATAATTCCAAATATACAAAATAGTACACACTTATATAAAGAAAATAACAAATAGTTTTTTTTTTGCATTTTTTCTTTTTAATTTTCGAATTTGTCATAGTTTTTTTAAATCAGGACCTAGTAAATTTTTGAAAAACATAATTTGTTTAAGTTTTGGAATTAAATCAGGTGTTTTTATTTTTAATTTTGTATTTAACAAAAATCTGAAAAAATGGAAAAAATGAGAAAAATGAAAAAGAGATTAAAAAACAAAGAAGAAAAAGAAAAGAGTGAGTCTTTAAATAAAAGTGCTCAATTTTGGGCCAATTCATCAAAAAATCCAAGCCCAAACCAAATTTCCCTCTAAATCCATCCAAAACAACCCGAATACTCGGCCCAGATCACGCCCCTACCCGGTCAGCCTTTTTTTTACCCCTCAAATGGCACTGTTTGGCATTATTCAATCCAGGCCATCCATCCTCTTTAATCCAATGGCCCCCAATCGATCCTGATTTTACATAAAATTGTCCTAAACTCCCAGAAACCCTAGAGACCACACCCTTCTTCCTCGTACTCACCATTCTCCGCCGCCCCACCGCCGTCGCTGCCGGCCGGAAATCGTCTCCGCCGGCGGCGAAGCTCCAATCAACCCCAAATTTACACCCCATGCTCCTCTCCTTGCCCCTTTTCCATATCCATGTCTATTTTCCCTCAAATATCGACCAAACCCTTCGAATCTTGAATCCAAGTTTCGGCCAAAACCCTAACTCACCCAAACCTGTCCAAATTAACACCCCTGAACCGCCCTCCTCTCCTCTTTCCAAATCCCCTAATCCCGTCCCTCGAATCCTTACTGAGCTTCTCGAGTTTCAGATCGAAAAGCTGTCCAGAACCCTAATTTGTTAATGTTTGGGTATTTGTGGTTTTAGGATATAATAGCCTTTAATTGTGTGTTTTCTCGCGAAAACACATGATTAAAGACTGTTTTAGTCCAAATCATCCGAGAAATCTTGCCAGTGTTCGAATCCAAGCCAAAGTTCGAGGTATTTCGTATTTTCATCTTCTTTTCATTATCTTCCTGATTGTTATTTGTTTTTCCATTCTCTTATTTTTTTACTACTCAGAATTTCTTATTTTTATGTTTGAATTAGGGTTTTTATTCAGGATTCTATTTTGTTTGAATTCCAGGATTGTTATTGTTTATACGTAGTATTAGTGTTACTTTGTTTATTTGCTATTTTTAGATTGAAGTTCAATTGGAATTTTTTGCTTTAATTGATAGTTTACTGTTTCATTAGCTTAACAATACTTTTAGCTTTAGGAAATATATTAATTAGAGTTGAAAGTCAGTTTCGATTAGCTAGATTGGTGAATTCAAATTTTGAGCTTTGTGTAGCTATAGTTGATTAGTCTTTAGTTTGTAATTCATTAACCATAGTCTAATTAACAGGGCTGGGGGGTTAGTAAACATAAGTTGGTAATTTCAGATTAAATTCAAGGGTAGTGCAGACTTTTAAATAAAAGGAATTTTGTAATAACAGGGAATAGAATTCCCTAGAAGGTTCTAGATAGGGTCCAAAACAGACTTTCAGAAAGTTATTGGAGTAACTTGAGAAACAAGTCAAAAAATTAAGGGCTATTGAACAAAATCTGAAATAAAAAGGGGGAAAATGAGTGAGTGAATTCTAGAATCTTCCTGCCCCTTTTCTGCCTATAAAAAACAGCCTACCTGCCTTCATTCCCAAGCTTTTTAATCTCTTAAAATTCCCAAAAAATTTCCAGCTTTTAATTTCCCCCAAAAAATCATTCCTGCAAATCTGAGCCTTAAAATTTGAATTTCAAATCCAAAGAAGTTCAAAATCTGAACTCTTATAATTCAAACCTTCTTTTAGATCTTAATTTCTGCCAAAAATCCAAAAACAAACGAAAACAATAGTAGAAAAATCCAAAAACACTGTTACATTGTATTTTCTAGGTTAATTTTGAGTTCTAGGCATTGATTCTCATCTCTTCTAGTTGCTGAAGTTTTCAAAGGGTTCCTAGTTCAATTTCGAGTAAATTTGAGGTCAAACAAGTGTGTTTTGGTTGACTCCCTGTTACTCCTTCCTGGGCGTTGTGATATTGATCTGGACCTAAATTTGGTCATGTTTGCTGCTGGTGTGACCTCTGATTTGCTGAACTGCTGCTGACCTCTCTCTTTTCTCTTGTTATTTTGCACTTCCAGGTACATATTCGAACCATGATTTGCTGCAGCTTTGAAGTGAAATGCTGAAATGAAATGCTCATCTATTTACCTCCTGAAATATGTTTGTTCGAGCTGTCATTGTAGAATAGATAATAGATGATTTGTATTTGTTTAGGTTTACTTTTGATTTGTGTTTACATTGTATAAATTGGACAGACTTTGGACTGTTTGAGCTTTAGGTTGATGATTGTCATCTAGCGTTAGTTTTAATTCAATTGTTCTTTACTTGAGGACTGTTTGAGTATGAAACTGACGTAGGGATTGTAAATATGCATCTGTGATCAATCACTGAGTAGTCGATTTTTTATAAGAAATCAATAGGAGCATCATTCGTAGGACATGATTCAGAGGTCATTATTAAATTAATTCGTATGCTTCGTAATTGTAACGACCCGACCGGTCGTTTTAAGCTCTAGTGCGTCGTTCAGCAGTTGGAAGTCATGAACAACTTGATTTCAGGTATATTGACTTGTGCGTATGGTCAGAATTGAATTTCGGGAAATTCAGAGTCAAATTGGAAAGAAAATTTTCATTTCGGCAGCCTTAAGTTGAAGAAAATGGCTAGGATTGAAATTTTGAGTAAATGACCTCAGAATCGGGATCTGAAAGTTCCAGCATGTTCGTATGATGATTTCGGACTTAGGCGTATGTCCGGATTTGGTTTTGGAGAACCCATGAGCATTTCGGCGTATATTGTGGAAGTTAGTATTTTAGAAAAATTTCATAAATTTGGGTTGGAAGGCATTTCAATGATATAGATGTTTGTTTGGGATACCGAGTCTGGAAATAGATCCGTATGGTAATCCTGGAGTTAGGAGCGCGATCGGAAGTGAATTCGGATGTCCAGAGGTCATTTTGAAGTCATTTGGCTAAATATAGAAATTTGAAGGTTTTTGAGAAAATTCGACCGGAAGTGAAAATTTTGATATCAGGGTCGGAATGCAATTCCGAAAGTTGGGGAAAGTCCTTAATGTCGAATGTGACTTGTGTACAAAATTTGAAGTCATTCCGAAATGATTTTGGTAAGGTTTGAGACACTTAGTCTCTTTTAAGGAAGCTTAAGTTGGAAAAGTCAACCGGATATTGACTTATGTGTTAGAGCACTCAAAATGCAAATCTTATGATTTGGATAGCTTCGTTAGGTGATTTGGGACTTAGGAGTATGTCCGGAATATTTTTGTGATGATCGGTGTAGAATTAAGCTTGAATTGGCAAAGTTAGCATTTTGGCGAATTCCGGTTGATAAGTGAGATTTTGATCCGAGGGTCGGAATGGAATTCTGAGAGTTGTTGTAGCTTCGTTATGTCATTTTAGACTTGTCTGAAAAATTTGAGGTCATTCGGACTAGTTTTGACGTGTTTCGGCATCGAATGTAGAATTTCGAAGTTCTCGAGATTCATAGGCTTGAATCCGATGATGATTTGATGTTTTGATGTTATTTTGGGTGTTTCGAAGGTTGGAAAAAGTTTGAATAATATTGTGGGATATGTTGTTATAATTTTTTAAGGCCCCGAGGGCCTCGGGTAGATTTCGGAAGGTTAACGGAATGAAATTCGGACCAAAAAGAAAAGAAAAAGCTGCAGAAATTTCTGCTGCTAAGCTGTCTTTGGACAGCAAAAGTTGCATAATTCAGAGGCCTATATCTTTTGATCTACAAGGAATTTTGAGATGATTCAAAAACGAAAGTTATAGTCCTTTGTGTCTAGTTTCCAGAAAGCTAAATAAATCATAATTTGAACATCTGTAATGAAAGTTATGATCGATTGAAAATGACTGGTGGAGCAGTTTCTTCAGAATTTTTTGATTTCATGGAGCCTATTTTAGAAGCTCATATCTCGGGGTATATAAAGAGTTATATGGTGTAAAGCCTATTAAATTAAAGATCTTCGAGTCTAGTTTCTAAATCTTTAAACCGTTTGTCATTTGGATATTTATACAAGATGTTATGGGTGTTTAAACAGAAGGTGTCCGACAAGGAACAATTTTAATAGGATGTACAACTTGTACAGCACAAGTGCAAGGTACAACTCGACGAAGTACGGGTAGATTCTTTTAAACACGGATTTGGCTTATTTGTTTCATTTGTTTCATTTGGTTTAGATGATTTTGGAGAGAATTTCAAGGGGGATTTCATCAAGCATCAAAGGTGAGTTGTTTCTACTTATTTCCAAGTTAAATACAAGATTATATATGAATTAGAACATGAAAAATCAGTAGAAAAGTGGGGTTTTAGGGCTTGTGATTTTAAGATCTTCTAGGTTCGATTTGAAAGGTCAAACGAGCTCCGATTTTTGTGTTCTTTCTATGTACGGACTCGTGAGAGGACGAAGAACATTTTGGTATAAAAATTTTTGAGTTTCGAGATGTGGGCCCGGGGCTCGAGTTTTGTCAAATTCGTGAATTTTGATATTTTTCGATTGCTTTTGATTGGGTATTGTCCCTTTAGCATAATGCGACATATTCGTTGTGATTTTGGGCAAATTCGTCGCACAAGGAGGCCAATTCGAGAGGCGAGGGCATAACGAGCTAGACTTTTGGCCGTCTTGAGGTGAGTAATGCTTGTAAATGATATCCTGAGGGTTATAAACCCCTGACTTTCACATCGTAACGCTATATTGAGGCGTGACACGCATTCTATGACGAGTGCGGGGTCGTTTGATATCGGGGATTGTTACTTGGTCCATCCCGAGTGTTATTTTCTACTATATTGGCGATTGATACGCATACTTTATTATTGAGAATTGAGCTTACCGCTAAGTTTGGGGCCTTGTGCCGACCTGTAGAATCCTTAGGGGATCCTTATGTATTTTTCCTCACTTGTTTGCATAAAAACATACTCTCAGTCATGTTTTCAACTGTTAAAAATGTTATAAGAACTGTATTTTTGAACATGAATATTGAATGAAAAGTATATGAGGGCGAAGATCCCTATAACTTGTTATGCCCGAGAGGCTGTGCATTAC